>CAXIEJ010000065.1:0-27604 GCA_964023215.1 Eledona agricola
AGACGTTTTTGCACGGCAACAGTTTGAAGGAAGCCTATGCCTCCGCCGCCTCGGTCGCCGAGTACTACCTCGACATTCTGGATAGTCGCGCGCAAGCATTACGAGACCAGGAGCTACTCGAGCTCTTGTCGGAGTCCAGGACGATCTCGCGCGACTTGAACGACTACAAGCGGGCCAAGAGTTCGTCGATCACGGCCGCCAAGCGTCTGACGGAGTTTTTGGGTGCGTCGAGCAGCGCATCCGGCAGCAAAGGTTTGAATTGTCAATTCATCATTGGTAAGAAACCCGAAAACAAATCGGTGACGGAACGAGCCATTCCTGTCAAAATTTTTTCTGCGAACAAAGCCGTTCAAATTCGCTTTATTCGTCGTTGGTGCGATGACTATGTCATGACGTCGACCGATCTGCGCGACATTCTCGACTGGGAGTATTACAAGACACGTCTGTCGACTCAATTCCAAAAGCTGATCACACTACCCGCCCATTTCCAAGGTCTGGAGAACCCGTTGAAACGCGTCCCCCATCCGACCTGGCTCTCCAAGAAGGTTCAGCAGGACTCGAGCGCGAAGCAAAAACTCCTGACCGACCTCTTCTCCACGTCCGATGGCACACCCGCCGCCGCCAAGGTATCCCCGGCCGACGTCACCACCCTGGTCGACTTGGAAGATTCGGACGCGCTCGTCCGTCTTCCCCGCCAAGCGACACCCTGTTGAGTCGAAAGCGTGATCGCGCGCCAGAGGTCACCGGGGACGACGACCCGCTCGATTTGGAGGTGGTGCTGGGTCCCTCCCCTTCCGAGATCGAAGACGAGTCGGCCTGGCTCGCCTGGCACAAGAAGAAATGGCGTTTGGAGTTGGCACGTCGGAAACGTCGGAAATGTCGTCCTGAGAGCCAACAACGAACATCGTCGAGCTCGACGCGTTCCGATCATCTCGACGCGTTCCTGCTTCGCCAATCCGTTGTCCATGCGCCGTTGGAAAGCAATCCCTGGCATATTCTGAAGATCTCCGAGACCGATCGGCCGGGCATTCTTGAGGTTTGGTTGACGACGATTGAAGGAGATTGTTTGCACCAGACACACGTTTGCGTTTCTCGCACTCTCTACATCAACTCCTACGTCCCCCGTGCCGAGTTCGAGTCCAATCGGGTCCATTCCGCGCTGCCCAGACTTCAGCGTCGACACCACCTCTACCGGATCGACATACCGGAGGATCGGTATTTGGAACGACGCCGAGAAATCGACGTTCAACAATATTCGGCGAATGTTGAAGGAATTTACGAATCGAACGTTCCGCTGGTTTTTCGCGCGATCGTCGAGCTGGGTTGTCTCTGTCGTGTCAGGCCCGAGCACCGTGGACACTCCTCGGACCATCTATGGCAACTGTCTCAGCTCGAGGCGCTCGTCCCGGACCAGGATGCCATCCGCTACCTTCCCCGCACAAAACCCGCGTTTTTGTACCTTTACCAAGTCAGCTTGCTCCAGCACGTCATCCTGGCCTTCTACGACCAAAATCGGAAGCGAGCGACCCTGTTCTACACGTCAGAGCAGAGCCAGGGCGACTTGAGTCATGCCATTCGGAAATCTCTCAAGGCGGCGGATGGCGACGATCGGTCGGACGTCGAATTTGAATTTTGCCATCACCGACGTTCGGATAGTCTCCACGAGGCGTCTGGTCGATACTTGGAACACTACCAACGGTCTCTGTCTGGTCCGGCGGTTGTCATCTTCCAGTGCGAGTCGCCGTGGGTTGAGTTGACAAAATCGTTGCGACCGCTTTTGAAATTGCCGTCGATTCCGATGAATTTCAACCAGCAGGACCGGAAAGTGTCTCCCATCCAATGGCTGCTGCACGTTGGTGTTCTGTTCAGCCGGCGCATGCTGCAGGTGGCGACGTGGTACTCGATGGCCGTCGAGTTGGCCGGATACACGCAGGTGCCGGTCGGGAACTTCGCGCCCGACTTTGCGCTCTTTCTCAGCGACGTGGTCTTCGCGCGCCGATTGAAGGCGGCGGATTGCGTCTGGTGGTACAGCGAAGGTCCCCGACCGGATCTGGGCAGCGGCTACTTGGAGGAGTGCGACGAGTCGTTCGATCCGACGAATTTCCAGCGGTGCCATCCGGACTGCGTTGAAACCATGAGCATGGAGTTGGACGTGAAGGGTCTGGCCGTCAACACCGTCCTGCAATCCCACCACCTTCCTGACTTTGAAAGTGCCGCATGGATTCTCGATGCCGATGAAAAAACGATCGACTCGACGAATCATTGTTGCGATACAACAGCATCAGACGTCGCTCCCCCGGATCCCGCGCTCACCCACCGACCTCTTGTCGATGCCAGTCTGGGGTGTCTCCGGTCCTTCAAGGTCCTGAAAGGCATGCTGATCGCTTGGTCGGTCGACACGACGACTTTCGGCGCGGCCGTCGACCTGTTGGTCGGTCACTTTTCCCGATGGTTTGCCTCGCCCCGTTCCCATTTCTATGACCCGGCGCTGCATCGCCTCATCGACACGCTGATCAAGAAGGTCCATCTGTCTCTGCTCTCCAAGTTGCAGAGTCTCGGCTGTCGAGTGCTGTGTGCGTCGGCCCACAAGGTGATTTTGGCGAGTGACAAGCTGTCTCGACACGAGGTGGTCGTCTACTACGAGTTTTTGAAGAAGGCGTTCAAGCGGAACGAGGAGATCTTCCGCTACGTCGAATTGGAGTTGGTCCGCTTCTACGACGTTTTGCTCTTTAAGGACTTTTACAACTTTGTCGGCATACAATCGTCAACAGCAACGACTGAACCTCGGCGGCCTCTCGACGATGCGGGCGAGAAGGTGGTCGAGTTCGCCGACGAATCGGATCGCCACCTCGTGCCGTCAGGGACGGATGCGAGTAATCCGGCGGTGACGCCGCCAATTTGCCGTTTGTGTTTGGCTGAGTTGTTCCCAAATCCCGTCAAGGAACACTTGACGTTTTTGCTGTGGGTGTTCGTTTTTGAATTGTCCAAATTGAGCAGCAGGTCGGCGCCGCGTGCAGCCGAGTCGACGTCGAACTCATCGACGGTATCCAGGCGAACGGCGGGTGCCGCGCGGGATGATGATCCGGAAGAAGAGGATGATGCGGCGCAGACCGACCTGATCACAGAATATTATTATCACGTCGCCGATTCGTCATCATCGAATGCCGCCGACATCCATCATCTCCCACGGCCGTCATCCGCTGCCGACCAAGGGGGATTGATGTCGACGATCACCGAGCATCTGTTTCGAATCACACAGGACTTGCTTTGCATGGACGACGAGACAAACGACGATTGGTCGAAACGTCGCCGCGCCCGATCCTCGCGAGTCGGACTGCTGCTGGCCTCGGTGACGGGGGAGTCGCTCGAAGCGGGTAAAAGCAGCATCGCCCTGGCATTCGTCAGAGTGGCTTGCTACTTTTTGGCGCTCAAGCAGTCCATACAAGTCCAAGTGTTGACGGTTAAGCGCGATCTGCTCAAATTGCTGAAAGTACAAGAATACGCACCAAGCGTCGCCGACGTGCCGATATCGTCGGCTTCGTGCGTGTTGTCCGACGTCGTGTGCGACTACTGCAACGCATGTCGTGATTTGGACCTGCTACAAGATGCGGGCGTGGCATCCGGTGGTTGGAGTTGTTCGGCGTGCGCCAGTTTGTACGATCGCGCGATCATTGAGAGGCGTTTGATTGACATGGCACAGCGATGGGCGATCTCGCAGCTGACGCAGGGCGCACGATGTCAGAGTTGCTCCGAGGTCAAGACGTCGTTGATGACGACTAGATGCGTCCGCTGCTCGGGCAAGTTGAAGCAACGCTGGGAAGTTTCAGATTTGAGATTCAGGTATGTGCGATGCGTGCGATGTGACCGCGTTGAGTCCACCGTTAGCCATGGTCGGGAAGAGATGGAGTTGCGCGGTTCCTCATCCCTCTCGGAGAAGCGCCTTTCTCTCTCTTTTTTTTCTTGCTTTTTTTTTGTGTGTGCGAATACGATAGATGACGAGATATGTGTAGCTGACGCGTAATCGCGACACCGCGTATCGGGTGCGAGCGAAGACTGAGCGTGTTGGATGCGGTTGGCGAACAGAACGGGATGAACCACCTCGTTGAAGTGATATTCCTTTTAAGAGAAGGTGTAGATGCCTAAATTTGGAAAACACGAGATGTTTTAATACGCGCGGTTTTCTAAATTGGTACGTGGACTGAGGGTAGGAGGTAATATATGGAGGGGTGTGACTTGCCGCTAAAATGAGTGGTGTGCAGTTCTGAATACGGCTTCGCACGCTGTGGATGTATTTGGCAAACTGCCGTATTTAGAGCGTTTTTTGGTTTTTGATTGATTCAAGTCTCATTTATGTCTCCCGGTCACGACGATGACACTACGCAAACTTTCCGCGATAGTCTTTGCGCTGCTATTGCTGCCAGGCATCAGTGCCGCAGAGATCGACGATGTGGTGCTAGGGACCATTACAGTGTCGGCTTCCATGTCAATTTTGCCGACGACTAATGGCATTTTCATGTCGTCGTATTCCTGCATACCGCCCGATGCCAATACCGGCCAGGAGATGTGTTACATGCCCAATTCGTATGGCAAGACGCTGTACGCGTTCGACCTCAATTCAATCTTCAACGCGACCGAAGGGTCAGAGAACGAGAGCGCTCTGGTTGGCTCCATCACCCTCGACACCAACAATGTGAATTCGCTGAGTGGCGTGTTTTACGATAAAGTCATCGACGCCGCCTTGGTGTACGGTACTTCAGATACCCAGGGGGTGTTGTCCGTGTGCCTAGTAAGCGCTTCAGATTTGTCCCCAGAGCCTACCAAAGTGAATAAGCCGCCTGTGGAAGAAGTGCCTGCAGAAGGAGAAGTGTCTGCGGAACAAGAAGTATCTACGGCGGAACAAGAAGCATCTGCGGCGGAACAAGAAGCATCTACGGCGGAACAAGAAGCATCTACGGCGGAACAAGAAGCATCTACGGCGGAACAAGAAGCATCTGCGGCGGAACAAGAAGCATCTGCGGCGGAACAAGAAGCATCCGCGGCGGAACAAGAAGCATCTGCGGCGGAACAAGAAGTACCTGCGGAACAACCCTGGAATATCACTGCGGACGTCAAGCAATGCAAGATGAGTCCGATAAACGTGATACCATTGATCCGAATCACTTCTGGTGATGCTGACACGCGTTATTTGGCGAACTTGGAGAGTCATGCGAACAAAGAAAACAACATCGAGATCATCTATCACGTTTTCACGAGGCCCGACGCGGCACATACTATCGACACGGCCACCGTAGATCTTGGCCGATCCACTTCTGGCATGAGAGTCACCTCCCACGTGAACCGCGGCGAATCGGCCGCTTTGGTCGTGATGACGTCCGACAAGCAAGGCATGCTCTATGTTGGCTGCGTGTCTCTCGATCCCGAAAAAAGTGTCACGATGAAGTTGCTCCTCACCATTGAGAATTCTCCTTTGGTGAGAGATGGCAATACTGACATTATCGTTCATGGTGACTTGGCTTATCTTTTGCATCGCCATCCGACGACTGAATCGGCGGATGTCGCGTCGTTGTCGTCCGACACGATACCGAACGTCTTGCTGAGCAGGATGAACGTGAAGGAGTTGATGGACGTGGTTGGAGGAGAGGTGGTGACGCTGCCGAGCCGGGACGCCACACAGAGTGATTTGGAGTACAGAGCGCTGTTGGAGAAGGCGGTTGAAGGAAAGCGAGGATCTCTGAACATGGTGCCCACCGGGGTGGAGTCTGGGACCTATGATTACATGGCGTTGTCGTTAGAGAGCAAGGGGGGTCAGCTGTTTGTGTTGACGGACATTTCGGAATCTCCGTACTTGTCGACGTCGGTGTATGGATTTAACATGAAGACGTTGGATTTGGCGACGAAGACGATCGTGTTGGGGGGTGGAGATACGATATTGCCGTCGCAGGTGATGGGGTATAGATACGCGTCGAACGGGGTTGACGGACAGAAGCAAATGGACAGAATGGCGTTGCTTCGAAACGCTCGATTGTACTTGGTGAAAAGATTGCCGAATGTGTGTCCCAATCAGTGCTATCCCGATGAGGGGTACGGCGTGTGCGCGGAGGGTGAATGCGTGTGCGCGGAGGGTCGAATAGGCAATGATTGCTCGTTGATCTCGTGTTCCACGGACTGCGGCGTCGCGGAACATCACGGCGTGTGCGACATGCAATTCGGAAGGTGCCGTTGCGAGTCGATCTATACGGGGAGCAATTGCGAGTCGCGACAATGTCCGAACGCGTGCAACAGCAACGGAGAGTGCAGCGGAGATCCAGATTACGTCTGCACGTGCAGCACCATGTGGACGGGAGAGTCGTGTTCCATTGAAGCGATGAACGCTTGTTACATCTACACGGACAAGAAGGAATGCTTGAGGCGCGTCGGCGCGTGCGGATGGTGTGACGACGTGGGTCAATGCTTCCGCGGCGACGCGGTTAAGCCCCGAGATGGTTATTGCATGGCCTGGCATGTCGAATACGGCGTGGAAGCCGCCTTGTCGATCGTGATCATCGTGATCATCGTGCTGATCGCCATCTTCTTCCTGATCGACGCCTTTTCCATTCTCAGCGTGGATTACGTCACCGCCGCTATTATGCAGAGTCCGGACATGCTGCTCACGTCTGAGTTCCTCAAGGAGGCCTACTGGCGAGATGAACGATCCACCAAGCTCTGGAAACTCCTCGACTGCATCCAACATGTCCCACTCGTCCTGCTCATGAACGTGACCTTCCCGACTCTCTGGATTCAATTCTCCCGCTACTTCTCTTGGTCCGTCTTCTACGTCCCGTCCCTGTTCCCCGGAATGCTCGAGGACCTCCCCACCAACGTCACCTCCTTGTCGTTCATGTCGTCCATGTCGCTCTCTTCAGTGCAATTCGGTAACGCCGGACGCATCGCCGCTCGCAACGTCTTCGTTGTCACCCTCCTTACCTTCCTCATCGCCCTATGCGCTCTGCTCCTCCTATACGTCGTCTACGCATTCGTCATGTGGCTGTGCCTCCGATCCAAGGAACCCAACATCTTCAGCGTCTTGTTCGGCCGATTCTTCCACTACCTCACCCGCATCGTCCTCCTCGCCTATCTGCCGCTCGTCACCCTCTCCTGCTTCCACCTCCGACACGCCTATTCCGCCGGCACCACCGTCGTCGCCGTCCTCACCGTCATCATCATCGGCCTCCTCGTGCCCGCTTTCAATTGGTTCGTCGTCCGTGGCAAGGGAAAACACCTCCTCTTCCTCTACCTCAAGATCAGATTCGGCTCCCTCTATACCTGCTACCACTACCAAAAGGCCATGTTCAACCTCGCCTACCTCGGCCGCAAATTCCTCGTCGCCGCCTTCCTCGGCTTCCTTTCCTCCGACCTCATCGACAAGCAAGACTCTTACATCGTTGCCCAGATCGTCCTGCTCGTCCTCGTTCACGTCTTCTACCTCGTCATCCTCGTCGCCATCCGACCCTACCTCGATCCAGTCCACTTCGTCCTCGACATCGTCCTCAACATCCTCAGCTGCATCTTCTTCGGATCCGCCGCATTCCATCGCGACTCTCCCAGCCAAAACGGACTCGCCTACTCCGGCGTCTGCGTCATCCTCCAAATCATCAGCTGCTTCATCGCCTACATCATCACCTGGACCAACATCCTCGACTCACCACTAACCATGCCCTGGATCGTCTTCGGGCCACGCTACAACGGCGAGTTTTACCCCGCTAACGCCGACGAAATGAAAGTCCTCAGTCGCCAAGACGCCAAGGAACAACGCGCTACCCTCAACAGCACGCTTCCATCCGCTCAAGCTCATCAGCGCAACCTCGACACCAGCGTCGACGCCTCTCTCCAGTCCAGCGAAGAGTAAACTGCGTCCGTGCGTGTGCACCTCTTTCTCCAATGGCGAGATGAGACTCCTTGCGTGTGAACCAGGCAACACCAATATCGATCGACGTTCTCTTGCACTCTTCTCTACAGAGAAGATGGAGAGAGCACCCCGTGAAATTCGCACGTCTTAAAGAAATACAGAGAGAGAGAGAGAGAGACATTTTGAGTCTTTTCCTGGTTCTTTTTTTTTTTCTGGGTGTGGATAATGTCTTTTGAGTGGGTGTGTGGGGATGTGTGTGGGGATGTGTGTGGGGATGTGTGTGTATGTGTGGGGATGTGTGGGGATGTGTGGGGATGTGTGGGGATGTGTGGGGATGTGTGGGGATGTGTGGGGATGTGTGGGGATGTGTGGGGATGTGTGGGGATGTGTGGGGATGTGTGGGGATGTGTGGGGATGTGTGGGGATGTGTGTGTGTGTGTATGTATATGTGTGTGTGTGTGTATGTATATGTGTGTGTATGTATGTGTGTATGTGTGTGTGTATGTATGTGAATGTCTTTTGAGTATATGTGTGTATGTGAATGTCTTTTGAGTGTGTGTGTGTGTGTGTGTGTGTATGTGAATGTTTTAAGTATGTGTGCGTGTGTATGTGAATGTTTTAAGTATGTGTGCGTGTGTATGTGAATGTTTTAAGTATGTGTGCGTGTGTATGTGAATGTTTTAAGTATGTGTGCGTGTGTATGTGAATGTTTTAAGTATGTGTGCGTGTGTATGTGAATATTTTAAGTATGTGTGTGTGCGTGTGAATGTCTTTTCTGAACTTTTTCCTTCTTTTTTCTGGCTAGAGAATGTCTTTTGTTTTAACCTTTTTCTTCTTTTTTTTTCTGGGTGGAGAATGTATTTTGATCCTTTTCCTCTTTTTTTTCTTCCTTCTGGATAGACACGTGGAGAATTTTTCTCTTTTGCGGTGGGACGAGGTCTCTCACTTCCAAAGCCGCGAAAATTGCGCCGAGGGATTCTCCCCTCTCGAGCCTCGCCCCTCTCGGGAGGAGGCTCCTATCTGGAGAGGGTAGTATATGGAGGGTTTTTTTTTTGCCGAGGTGGGAAGGAAACAGGAGGAGGCCTGACCTCTCTTGCTCAGAGAAACTCGCACGAGTCGAATCATGTCGGAACTGGCCGAAGAAGAAGGGCATCGCTTTCTCGCTATAGTACATTTTTTTTTTTCGAACGACGTTCGATCTTCGCAGCTCGCCGGACCATGGCCACTCATCGCCTCCGTGGGGAGGAAGGGTTGAGGCCGAACAGCATTGGTTCGTCAATGGCGTCGCTTGGTGGATTTAACAACGGGCATGCGGTGGCTGTTCGCGCTGAGAATAGCGTCGCGCGAAATTTCGCCTTTCGAGCCGTCCGGAGACGTGCCGAGGGCAGCCGTCGCCGCCGCCGAGGAGAGGCAGTAGCTGGAAGTGACAGGGCATGGGCTGTGGTTCGGTGAAGTGGAGTTGGTAGGGGAGCGGTCATCGATTTCGTCACCGATCATCATCGCCTTCGGTCGTCCTCTTTTCTTCTTGAGGACACTGGTGATGCGCTCTTCTTCTTCGACGTTGCGAGATCGCTTGGCGATATGCGCCGGTATCATGGTGCGGAGAGCCTGGTATGTGATGTGGGTTTCCGGATGAGCGCGGAGAAATCGGTTATAAAGCGTCGAGATCGGGTACTTCAGCACGCGCGTGATGGCTGCGGGGCAGGTCAAAGGGATCTCATGGAGGTTCTGGATGGTGTCAGAGGTGCCGGGTGGCAAAAAGTTGCTGGCATAGTTCAGCATGACCATGGAAACTTCATTTGGGAGCATTTGGAGATTGAGGATTTCAGAGTCGTAGGCGTTTATCTTCGCAAGTTCATCGGCCGTCGTTGCTCTGGTAGAGAGTTCGGCGCCGACCGAGACGGAGTTATCCGGGTGGTTGCAAAATTCGATGACCGTTGAGACCAATTCTGGGGTATAGATGCGTGGTCGTCCGCCCGCGGCCACAGGCATGCCGGGACCCTTGTGCATGGCATGCTTGCGAGCATTTGCGAACGCGTCGTTGGAGACGATAAACCCACGGCGAATCAGCTCAGAGCGAGTGAAAATGGGTGCGATCAAAGACATAATTCGCAATTTTTCTCTGTCTGACGACGATGTGTGCAAGTCGCGAACAGAGTCCATCACGCTGTCCAGTTGCTTCTCGACTTCCTGCGCACGCCTCCGCAGAATCTCCGACACACCGTTTCGCACCTTCGCGTCGCTCTCTCGCCCGACTTTCGTGTGTTCGAGAAAGTAAACGAACAATGCGCCCAAGTCGTGTCCGGACGCTTCGTACACCTCCGTGAACTTCTCCAGCACCCTTGCCTGATTCACTGGGGACTGCTCGAAGAACTGTAGGGGCATTCGGTCGGCGCAGGCGCGGTCCGGTTACGAACGGTCGAAGCGACGCATAAAGCGAAAAATGCTTCGACGGCGACTTTTCGGCGGTAAATTTAAGCTGCGTCGCGGCGCCTGCGTCTCGGATTCCCTCAATTTCCGACTCTTTTTTTTCCCCTTTGCCACGTTCCACCTGCTCCCAGCTCGGCACGAGGATGTGCGGCACGCTTTGACTTGGGGCGGAGTGACGATTCAACGCGCGACGGTTCGAAAAAAAATGGAAAGCAGACGGACGAGACGCGCGCTTGCTCTCCCCTCACTCAGAAAGCAAGACGAGAAGGTGCGGGAAAACACCACCGTGCTTCTCTTTCGGTCGTTCACCGGGACATCTGCTCGCGCACAAAACGCCCGATTTGGCTAAAAAAAAATGCATTTTCATTTTTTTTTTTCCGAACCATTTTTTTTGGAAAAAAAACTTTCCAAGAAGCGTTGGTATTGGCTCACCCCGTTGACGTTCCTGCTCTCTCTACCCGCGCAGATGAAACCGTATTCAGTTCGCTCTTCTCCAAGGTCCATTCGCAGAGTGAAAATGCGGGGAGGGTTATTCGCTGGAGTTGTCGATGACGCAGACCGAATCGCGCCGTCGCTTCCTGCACCGAGGAGAGGAGGAAGAGGCACGACCGCACGCCGAGTCGCGCCAGTTGGCATCGAGTTGCTGATGGAGTCGTGAGGCGTCCGCGTCCGTTGCTGATGACCGAATTCGATTTTCTCTTTCGATTTCGACTTTTAATTGTCGAAGTGCGGCACGGTAGGGTCTCCGATACCTTTGCATGTCCACGGTTGGTCGTGGGAGTGTCGCCAACCGCGTGTTCTCTGCCTTGCGGAGGTACTGGCGAAAGTAGGCCCATTCTTCGGGACAGACGAGAGTATAAGCGATCGCCGGTTCCCCTGCCCTTCCCGTCCTCCCCACGCGATGGATGTACCCCTTGATGTGCTCCGGCACGTCGTAGTTGATCACGACATTGACTGGGCCGAACTCGAGGCCCCGCGAAGCCATGTCGGACGCGATCAGGATGCCGCGATCTCCGCGTCGAAATTTCTCCAAGATGCGATCCCGCTGCTCGGGCGAGACGGACGAGCTGTATTCTGCGATGGGCGGACGCGGTGTGCCGTCTGATAACACGTCTTCGATGAGTTGGAGTAGAAGACGAAGTCGGTGAGCTGTTTCGACCAAATTGACGAAGCATAAAATTTGTCCTTCTTTGCACTGTTGCAAAAGGCAAAATAAGACCAATGGCTTTTCTTGCGCTTCGGTCATGATGGCATGCTGTGCGATGGCCTCCGGCACGCAGAATATGGCGCCTGCATCCGAGGATGTCACCACGAACAACCTGGGGCGTCTCAGACGCAGAGCGGCCCACTTTTCCGGATTTTGCGTCATGGTCGCCGAAAAAAAAAGCGTTTGCAGAGGATTTTCCATTGGTCTCGACTCATCCGTCAGCTCTCCCTGGCGGTCGGATCGGTCCTCCGCCGACTCATAAATCGCCTTCAGCACGCGCTCAATCCATCCACGATACGAATGAGCCAACAGACTGTCGGTCTCGTCTAAAATCAAAAATCGCAAAAATTGCAAAGTCCATGCACTACTCTGGTCCATCTTCGCGACCAGCTCACTCGGCGTCCCCACCACAATGTCCATCAACTCTTCCGAGTCTCCTCCGTGCACCGTCCCGACTCGGAGCGTCGTTCCCCGTGCGACGAGGGAAATCACCTCAACCACCTGGTTGACCAATTCTCGCGTCGGTACCAACACCAGCGCGCGCAAACGGGCACCACCCGACTCGCCAGCGTCTGCACGACCGGTATGGCGTACGCCAGTGTCTTGCCGGACCCGGTGGGCGCACACACGCACACGTCGCCGCCCAAACAAGCACCGCGCAAAATATGCGGAATCACTTCGCACTGGACTGGAAATAACTCATTCACGCCCATCTGCTTCAAATTCTCAAACATAAACGCCTCCAAACAGACACCATCGGTCAAGCGCAATGTCTCGAGATCCACGCGTCTCTTCAAATCGATCACCACCCTGTGCGCGCCCGACGCCACCTCTTCCTCTTCTTCTTCGCCCCCAAGTCCATCGTCCCAATCCGCATCACCTCTGCCGTCATCCATCCGCTCGACGACAATTTCTCCCGCATTCATTCACCGCGGTCGAAAGTGGGGAAAAAAAAATAAAAAAATAAAAAAAAATAAATCTAATTTTGCAAAAAAAGAAATAATTCCTGTCACTTCAGACTTTCTCTACACACACACACAACGTCTTTCGCGCGACCCATGTACAAGCAAAAGCGCGACGCCATCACGAGGCCCATTCAGAACCGAGTCGTGGTGCAGCTGTGGGGATCCATCATCTTGGGCGTCTGCTTCATCAGCTTTGTGTGCGGCACGTACGCGCTCCTGATAAGCGAGTTCTTGCCCTACACCGGCAACCCGGTCCTGGACGCCATCAAAGAAGATCACTACTACGGACCGCTGCTCCTGGTCGCCATCTTGGTCACCTACATCTTCGTCTACTTGAACTGGCTCAGCTTCAAAATTTTCAAACACAACTGAAAAAAAAAAAAAAAACAGTTGCAAAGCAGCTTGTCACAAACGCAGAGTCCTCGAGTTCGCCCACAAACACACCTATGGCACGCGAGAGCTACGACCGCGACCACCTCGAGGAGATGGCGGTCGAGCGCGCTTGCGGTCATGCTCGGCGCGGTGATAATCTCCTTCCCGACTGGTCTGATCCCATCTCGTCCTCCGCCTGTCGCTGTCGCCACGACTCGACCGTTCGCCGCCATCTTGCCGCCGTATAGGGTCGTCCTCGAGGGTGGGGACGAAGGCGTACTTGCTCGACTCGCCGCCGCCGATTTGCCGGTCGCTGCGGTAATGCCGCTTCAATTCGATACCGTCGCCGCGTCCCTCGCGGTCGTGTCGCTCGGCCGCCTGCCTGAAGTAGTTCCTCCAGCCGCCCGCGGCACAGAGGCGAGCCTTGCTGACCGACTGCGAAAAGTCGACATGAATGTGTCGCTCGTCGAATAAAATGTTCTGCGTCTTCAAGTAGGCCTCCTCGCATGCCTCCTGCTCGGAGAACTCCACGAATCCATAGCACAGACTGTCCCCGTGGTGATCCAGAATCACCTCCACGCTCGCGACCTCGCCGAAGCGCGAAAACAAGATCCGGAGCGACTTTGCAGTCGTCAGTGGATTCAATCTGCACACAAACAAAACATTCTCCGGGGGCTTAATATCAGCATCTGGAATATCGCCGATCAACGCCAAAATTTCTGAATTGGCGCGAGCATCTTGCTCTGCCAGCCGTTCTTTCTTCTGCGCCTGCGCCTCCTCGTCGATTCGCAACTCCTCGTCCAGCATGCCCTCCGGCCAACTCGCCGGCGGCGACGGCGACCTCGACGGCACGCGCAACTCCTTCGGATCCTCGAACGGATCGTCCAACACACTCGAGTGTTGAATCCTCAGCAACTGGCACGGCCGACCCTGCTCGTCCACAACGGCCTCGTTGATCTTTTCCAGCACGTCCAATCCCTCCGCCACGCACCCGAAGACCGTGTGCTTGCCGTCCAGCGCCCCAACGTCGTCCGCTGTCGTAATGTAAAACTGCGAGGCGTTCAGGTCCTTTCCCGCGTTTGCCATCGCAACCACGCCCCGGCGCTCGTGCTTCAATCCAGGGCGAATCTCGTCGTCAAAAAACCGAGCCTGTTTCCCATAGAGCAAACTGTCGCCTCCCTCACGTCATCGCGCAAAACCAAACTCTCAGTCATCCACACACGCCGCGGCAACCTGTCAAACAAATTGAAAAAAAAAAAAAGAAAAAAAAAAAAAAAAACACGACTCGTGTACGCGCGCGCGTACCCGTAAATGCTCGACCCGCCCTTGCCTGTGCCCGTGGGGTCGCCCGTCTGTACGATGTAGTCCTTCTGAATGTTGTGGAACAAGCAGTGGTCGTAGTATTTGATCTTGCACAGCTTGAGGAAATTCTTGCACGTCGTCGGGCACTCTTCGACGTGCAAGTCAATCACCATGTCACCCAGCGAGGTCTCGAAAAGCACGCTCATCTCGCGCTCGGCTCTCCCCCTTTCGACAGAGATGACACCCGCTCTCCTTCGCGGCGCGCCGTCTGGCAGCGGACAGAGAGGTCGGGCGCGAGTTTGGAACCCCACACGCGTCAGTGCGCACGCGGCCTCCGGCTTGTCAACGCGCGCGATTTGCACGGCACGCAGTCTGGCAAAGAGAGGAGCAGGCCAGATGTGACGGGAGCGAAAAACTGTTTTCGCGTCCGAGTCCGAAATTTTTTTTTTTTTTCACCAAAATATTTTTTGTCTTCCTGTCGCCAGCCAGACATGGCTCTGTCTGCGGATACTCTGGTGTGGGCGGAGACCGAAAATGGCGCCCTCTGGCCCGCTTTGGTACATTCCTCGCGGCGTGGCTTTTTTTTTTTTTTTTGCTCCGATTAGCCCGCGCGCCAACCGCGTCGCTGTTTCTCTGACCTGCGAATGCACCGCACGAAACACAGGTGATTGACGAGCAGGAGGCGCCTCGCGACGTCGCCGAGGCGCCCCACGCCTCAGAGCAGCTCCTGCTCCGCTTCTTCGGTCGACCGGACTCATAGTATGTGTGCTCCTTCGTTTTCCCCGCGCGCGATCTCTCACGCGTGTGTGTGTGTGTGCGCTGACACTACTCGATGATGTGACGTGAGCAGTAGATGGACAGAGGTGTGCCATCCGTTTAGGGACAGCTACGACGAGCGCAAGGCGAGCGACGCTCAGCCCGACTTCATCACCGCACTCCAAGAGGCAGAGCAGTACGAGGCGAGTCAGCGCGGTGACGACGACGATCGAACCTTCTCGTCGACCGCGCGCAAGAGGTCGACCGAGCGTCGCGACCAGGCGGACCGAGGAAAGAAGACTGCGTCGGACAAGCTGCAGTCGAAGCCGAAAACTTCCAAAGTTCGAAAAAACACCGCTCTCCTTAAGCAAAAACACCACGTCGCCAAAGACGTCTACGCCCTCGTCTCAACCATTCGGACTCACGTCAACAATGGCCGGCTTCAAGAGGCCCTGGTCGAACTCCGCACGTTCGACCCCCTTCAACAACAGCAGCTGCCGCCCTCGGAGAGTGCCCACCCATTTTCCAAACTGGACGCCTACGAACTCAAACTCAGTCGCCTCGGCAGACTCGTTCACTGCCTCTCTCGGCACCCGGATGCCGCACTCTCCTCCTACTGCACCTCGCTCCTGCATCACCTCCGCTCCACCGTCCAGTCGGAATTCGAACTCCCTCGCAAACTCAGGGCCGCCGCTCACCTGTCACTCACCACCGAGATCAGCAGCTCCCTCCTCCCGGCCAATTCGACGGCACCCCCTTTGTCACCGCCCGCCAATCCAACTCCCTCCTGAGACGCTCGCCCGCGCGTGCACCACCAACCGCTTAAACGACCTCTTTCGGTATAACACCGACCTGTCACCGGCACCGCGTTGTAGCGGGCACTGAATTCCTAACTGTTTGTTTGGATCTGTGTTTTTTTGACCGTTATTTAAATCGTTTTTGATCGGTACAACTGCATGCCTTTGACAGCTCAAATGTATGATGTGCTAGGCTCGGGTGCGCGATTGACGCGTCCCCCGCGCTACAGCAAGAGGAAACTACGCGCGTCCTGGCCATTGGATGCATTTGACCGTTCAACCATTACTACTCTACACAATGCGGGGACATTTCACAATCGATGATGTGCTCTCTCTCACAGAAGGGAAAGCACATCTTTGACAGTTCGGAGTTCACACACACATCTTTAGCAATTCAGCGCGCGCGTCTTTGACAGTTCAAATCTATATTTTTGACAGATACAGATACATTTGTTGTGCTCTCTCTTTCTGTAGAGAAGGGGATGGCGAGAGTCTCTCCCTTGCTACACTACGGATTGACCCTCTTCTTAGGTGCTTTCTTGGATGCTTCCGGTTTCTCGGGAGGCCCGGAGGTTGCCGATGTGTTGGACTTGGATCGGGCGTTGGCGGAAGGTACTTTGGGCTTAGTGACATTGTTCCCGGACTCGGGGTCGCTCGACGGTTTAGAGGCAACGGCTCCATTGGCGTCGGCCGACTTGGAGGCTGCTTGCTTTAACTTTGCCTCAGCCGCCTTGCTCGGGGCCTTTTTTTTGGTTTCACTGGCGGCCTTAGAGACGCTCGCCTTCGCTGAGCTGGGCTGTTTGTCGACGGGCTTGTCTGCATCGACCGGGTTCGCATCGGCATTGACTTTGCCGGTGGGCTTTGCCTTCTGCGCCGTCGTCACCCTGGGCTTGGTCGCTGGCGCTCTGGACTTGGCGGGCGCCTTCTTTTGGGCCGCCGTCTCGGTCGCCGCCTCATCGGACTTGGCGGCAGCCGGCTTTCGAGTCACCGGTTCGCGGGTCTTGGCAGCGCCTTGCTTGGGCTCCTTATCGGCGGACGGTTGCTGGCGCTCGGCACTGGCCTTCTTGGGCTTCGGCGCCGCGGTGACCTTGGGCGTCTCCATCTCGGCTTCATTGTTGCCTGCTGCGCCTTCGAGCGAACTATGTGGTGACGCCGCCTTTCGACTCTTGACCCTTTTCTGGAACGCGAGGCACGAATTCAGCACAGATTTCCAAGTCAGTGAAAGGTTCGCGAAACGCACATACATTGTTTTTAAGAGAATCTGAAAACAGACCGTCCGAACGTTTTCTGCTACTACTAGTGACATTCGCACGTACAGGTGAAGAGTTCGCGGCTCGCTTGGTCGGCACGTCGCTCTGCTTCGAGGCGGTAGCTTTGCTTTTCGATTGCTGCGGTGCCTCCTTGTAGTCTTCCAGCAGATCGGCGCTGTCTTGCGAACCCTCCATGATTTGAGACTTCTCGCTGTCACTCTGGTCTGACTCCGCTACGTGTTTCTTGGACTTTTGAGTCGAAGACCTAAGGGCAAATAAAAAAAGTGCTCAGCCACTGTGTTTTCTCTCTCCACTTCTCTCCTGTGAGGAGGCGGGCGATTTTGCGTCCGTGTGTGGTGCTTCTTCTTCGCCCTGTCCAGGGGGCGTGCACTGCGTGGTGCGGCTGACAAACTCGGGCGCAAGGTCACTTCGGTGCTTGAATGATGCCGAGTCGGCCGAACCTCTCTGCACACATAGCTCCTTTCACACAAAATGCACTTTGGATGTCAACTGCATTAAAGCGGTGCAAAACCAGATTGGCATGTCGTCATTCGCACGGGTCTAGAACACTCTTCTGGACGAGAGCGCCCCTGTCGAGAAGTTTCAGAAAGAGCGAATCCCTCGTCAAACCGCGCAGAGGATAGGGTGGCACGCGTAGGATAAAAAAAAAGAAGCGCATACCTGGTCACTCGGCCCACCGAAGAGCCCTTTGCTGGTGCAGATTCCTCATGGTCCTGCAGATCTCCAGAATTTTGGTCTTTTTTGGTGCGTGCAGATGACCTAGTTGAAGGCATTGTACACGGCTATTAAATGAAAGGAAAATACACGCCAAAAAATTTTAATATTTGTCCGCTACGCGACAATGGCTCTCTTTTGTATGCAATTTCGCGGCTGGACAGGCTCGTCTAGTGTAGTCGGCGTGGGCGTACTAGGTGTCACTGAGCGAGAGCATGCGGAGAGAGTTCGAGCAGCGCGGCGAAAAGGCGGATGCGATTCGAGTTCGTGTCACGAGAACACAAAGAGAGAGTTTCAACATACGACTAGACGTTAAATTGATAATAATAGCCGATTTTGTGTAGATCCAAAAAGCCGTTAGACCGTTATATGTTAGAGGAGGCTCTCTCTTTTTTTGTCCGAGGTGCATGGCGCCACGTTCCCCTGCACGAGGCGGTGCGCGTGACGTCGATTTGAGCCGAGCGGGATGGTCCCGTTCTGATGCGAGGTCGGTTTGGGCGGAGTGAGGCGCAGGGTAACACTGTTTTTTTTGACAGATAGGCGAGGCAAACGCACGTACACAAGAGGTTATTTTCAGACGCGAGGCACACAATAGGGGTCGATTCTACACAGACGTGCGCGTACAAGCGGTACGTTTTTGTCACTTTCTGCCAGACGCGTGTTCGACCATGAATGCCTCGCCCGTATCGAGAGTTTACGGCTGGATTTCGCTCAAGCTGTATCAGTTGGAGTTGATGATGGCGGTCAACATGCTCGGGAAGACCGAGAGGCGAATCGTTTGTATCCTTTTAATTTGCGTGACAGTTTGAGCGCGTCTTTTTTTTTCGCGCGAACGTATCTCATTTTCCTTGACACTTTGCGCATCCGAGATTTCTTCAGCCTGGTGATCCTGTCGGCGACGGGGTGGAAGTTGTACCAGTTGTTGACGACGAGCGTCCGCATGGTGATGGCGTGAGTGGTGTCGCTCGGAGAAGACGTACGGCCTCATTGGCTCGAAGCTGACTTGCTGACTGAGCGCCGCCCGCATATCGGAGACGGACGGTGCTAGCACGGCTTTTTTTTCGTGTACAACCCGTGTTATATTAAAGACCCGTTTGGAAACGGCAGTTGACGAAGAGAGGCATCGCGCGCGGATTCGCGCCGCAGACAGAGGGTGTGTGTGTGGCTCGGCTCGAGGGTGGGGGCAGACACAGAAGAGGCGTTAGAAGAGCGCGCAGCGCGCGTTCCTCGGTTTTTTTTTGGAAGGTTGCTCGCTCCTCGGTGGCGGCGGTGGGGAGCTGTCCGTGGACGATCGTCGTGCGAAGCTGATGGCGGGATTACCCATCTTTTGATAATCTCTTGTAAAAGAGGGAACTTTCTCGGATGTTCCCACTTTCTTTCCCCTTTCTTGTAAAAGAGAACTTTCTCGGATGTTCCCGCGTTCTTTCCCTCTTCTTGTAAAAGGGAACTTTTTTCGGTTCCTGCTTTCTCGTGCGTTCTAGCACAGCGCCGGGGTCGGTCTGATATTCTTCCCCCCCCCCCTGGAACGCCCGTCTGCTTTCGTGCGGTCGCGGAGCGTGCGACGTGCCTTCGCCGAGAATAGCGCGCGAAAAGGAGCCAAAAAAAATTATTGCCAAATTGTGTTAATCTACCGTCTGCCTCTCAAGAGATCCTTGGCCATATGATCAACGATGACCAACACCGAATAAGCTTTGGCGGTGGATGGTACGGCTCCGGAACCGCAACTCCTCTCCCCGGGGGAGGACCTTTCTCATCTGAAGGAAGACACACATTCTTCTTCTCGCAAGGCACTCATCCTCTCTTCTCTCCTCCACATCGGTCTCGTCCTCCGCACTCGAACCTGTCCGGCAGCTTCTGGGGCATGGAGGTGCGTCCCGGCATCGCTCGGCGCGGCAACCGTCCTTCTCGTCTCTAACGCGCTTCGAACCGCGCCTCTTTAGAAGTACTTCAGAGAGGAATTCGGGTCAGGCATCAACTCCGTCCAGGTCGGCTACCTCGGCGGCGACCTCCTGAATCCCACCTATCCGGTACGTGCGCGTCCCCTTTCGCGCCGAGACCCCGCCTCGGAACGCTGATCCTCTCTCTCTCTCGCGCGCGGCAGGACGTCTGTCGAGGCGACACCGGACACACCGAGGTGATCACCGCGATTTACGATCCGGAAAAGGCGTCCTATCGCCGCCTTCTGGACTTCTTTTGGAGCATCCACGACCCGACGACTCTGAACGCCCAGGGACACGACCGGGGGACGCAGTATCGCTCAGTCATCTTCTACCACACCGCCGAGCAAAAAGCCGAGGCCGAGCAGTACAAGGAAGAGCTCCAGCAATCCGGACGGTTCGACAAGCCCATCGTCACCAGCATCGTGCAAGCCAGCACCTTCTATCCGGCCGAAGACTACCACCAGGACTACCTCCACAAGAATCCAACCGGCACGTTCGCGCGCGCGCGCGCAATAATGCAACACGCCTTTTCTCTCTCTCTCTCTCTCAAAAAAGGGAAAGGTCAATCCATTTTTTTCTCTGACCAGCGTTCGCGCCCTGTGTGCGACTCTCTTCTATCTAGGTGTCTGCAATCACTTCCGCGATGGAAGTCCAAGGTCAAGTAGTAAGAGCGCCAAACTACGTCGGCCGTTTCGCGTGCACTCTCTATCATCATCAGTAAAAGCATGAATTGGTCTAATTGTTTTTTTCTCACTCCTTTTCACTACCACAAACGAGAGACGCCCTCGATTTTTTGTGTTGTTTAACGTATCTGTTAACCTTTGTGTTGTTTATGTCCGCGCGTTCGAATCGATTTATTTCTATTTTTGACGCTTCTCTGGGTCAAGTGCGGGAGTCTTGACCGACTGCGCGCGAGGGTATACGCCGTCCGCGCCGTTGTGTCGCAGCTGGTTTGGGCGTGGTGCGAGGTGGGATGGCATTCCTGGGTTCGTCCTCGCGAAGAGCGACGCGATGCGGTTGTCCTTCCGCCGTGCGATGCGGCGGGAAGAAGGACAGGTGGATTTTCCTGGCTTCGCGGAGTCCGCTCTGATAGGCGCCGGCGACGGTTGCGGGGTGGTGGGCGTTGGTGGCTTCGCCGGCGAAGAAGAGGCGGTTGCCGACAGGGTGCGAGAGAGTGACGTAGTCGGCGGCGGTTGAGCCGACGGCGAGATAGGAGTAGGATCCTTTGGCGTGCGGATCGCTTTTCCAGCGAGTGACAACGCTCGAGATGGGGACGGGTGCGGTTTCGAGGGCGTAGATCTTCTGAAGAGCGTCGACGGCTTCCTGGACCAGTTGGCGATCCGACAGTTCCTCGACGCGGTGAGCGGCCTCGCCGGCACACAGAGCGACTAAGATTGGCGCGCGACTGAACTTTTGCATGTTCCAGAAGAGGTAGATGTGTCCCCGTTGCGCGCGGTCGCCCGACTGGTTCACGGTGCCGAGCCAGTCCATGCTCGCGTTCCAAAACGCCTCCTCGAAGCGAAGTACGATTTTGTTGAGAAGGCCGAATCCCAGGCGTTTGATGGCCAGACGCTTCTCGGCGGGCAGTTCGGGCAGGAATTGGCAGTCGCCATCCTTCAGCACGCCCAGCGGCAGTGTCACCAATCCCGCGTCGCCCTCGTAGGTCCGCCCGCGTTGGTCCACCATCACGACCTTGCCGCCCGCCGCGGCGTACGAGACGCTTTGGATTTCCGCATCGAGCACCACGTCCAAGTCGCGCGCCAGCGGACGGATCATCGCCGTGTAGCCATCGGCGAGCATCAAGTGGTTACCCGCGAACTCGTACTCGTCGTCCTGGTCCCATTGGTTGTTCGAGAGGGCCTTCAGGTCTGTCGCGCACGCGTACTCCAAGTTGGCGTAGAACCAGTCCAACACGCGTCGCTCCTCGTCGCTCAGCGCGTCTATCTGCCCATCCAGTGTCTCGCCCAGCGACCGGTCGACGTCCGGGCCTCGCGACCTCGCCTTGACCGCCGCGTCCAACATCTCGTCGAACTTGGACCCCATTCGCGCATCCAGCGCCGCCCCGATCTCCTCGCCACGCGCCCGA
Organism: Eledona agricola; assembly: GCA_964023215.1. Classification (NCBI taxonomy): domain Eukaryota; kingdom Metazoa; phylum Arthropoda; class Insecta; order Coleoptera; family Tenebrionidae; genus Eledona; species Eledona agricola. The sequence goes on from CAXIEJ010000065.1 coordinate 21,726, forward strand.
TCGTACAGTCGACCGCTCTCGCCTATCGCGTGTGCGCTCAACGACAGCTGGCGAAACGGCTCATCCAGCGGATTTCCAACCAATCCTGTGATGATCGACGCGCCCAAATCAATCCAACTGTCTCCTCCCAACGAATCTGTCGTATGCACCCGACCGCCTATCCTCCCCCTCGCCTCCAACATCTGCACTCGGTACCCGAATTGCCTCAGCTGGCTCCCAGCCGCCAGTCCAGCCGCTCCCGCGCCCAAAATCAACACCTTCTTCTTCTCGTCGTCCAACAACAAATTCCCGAACACTTTTTTTCCCAAAAAACGAAAAAAAATCCGCGATTCAGTCTGTCCGTCTCTGTCTGTCTGTCTGCACTCCCAACGTACGTTTCACCTTCATCTCGGTGTTCGCGAACACGCCCACGTTAACGTTCCCCCTCACCATCAGGAACCAGTACACCCTGCTCACGTCCCTCCGAAACTTGACCTTTTCAACGACACGTCAGCACAGAGAGAGAGAGAGAAAGCAACACAACCTCAAGTCAGACACATTCTGTGAATATACACCATACACACACTCTGTGAATATACATACACACCCACACCCACACTCTGTGAATATACATTACACACACACACCCACCTTATGTGAATATACATACACCTTCTGTGAATATACATACACCTTCTGTGAATACACACACACCTTCTGTGAATACACACACACCTTCTGTGAATACACACACACTGACGCGTACCCTTATCGTGCCGCACACTCTCTCCAACGTCAAAAAATTCAGCGGATCTCTCTTCCACATCCCTAGTATCGTGTTTCTCGCCTCCACGTAGTCGCACTCGCACTTGACGTACTCCGGAAACTGCGCCGCCTCGAACGCCTCCATGCCGTAGGGGTCGAACCCCGCTCGTTCCGCCGCCACCCTGTCCAACTCCTCCTCCTTGCTCTCTCTCCCCACCTTCTTGCGCTTGCACGCCTCGCTCGTCATCGCCCTGCCTCGCCTCGGCGCGCACCCCACCTCCCCCGCCGAGCGCTCCACGTCGTCTCGCATCTCTCCTTCCTCTCTGACTCTACACGATCGAGACGTCAGCCGCGCGCCCCCTTCTCCCTCTCTCTCTCTCGGTAGGATGGGGGATACCCTGCGTACAACGCCCCTGCACAACGCGTGTGTTCGCACACAACCTACCTCTTCAATGGGTCAACCCGTACTGCTCTGTGCGTGTGTGTGTACTGCCGTGCAACGAAAAAACAACCACGGTGCCTGTCAACCGCCTCTAACGTCGCTCAGTCGCGGCCTACTCGCGACATACGAAAAAACTGTATTGACGCCAGCTTCGCGAGGAAATGTGTGTGTGTGTGATTTCACGTGGTGACTTTCAAAATCGGCATTTTTTTCTGTAACAAAAAAAAGTGACACCTCGGATTGTGCGCGCATTTTCCTCGCTGGCACCGGCGACCACGCTCCGGGTCACGCGCTCTGGGCCACGCCCTCCGCCCCAGCCAGCCAGACTCGACGCGTCCAGTCGTCCGCTCGAAAACGCGCGCATTCCGTCGCCTCCAGCATGCGTTGTTCCCATGCCCGCTCGACACGCCAATAATAACTCAAATGGCTCTTTTTTCAGGGAGCCACCAACTCTACTTTTTTTTTTTTTTAAATTTTCTGCTCTATCCCTGCTACACGGTGGCGACAAGGTGGCGACACCGCGGTGCCAAAGGGAGAGAGCCAGCCTGCCTCTCTCTCTCTCTGAGAGCCGGACCTCTTTCCCCGAATACATCGCCGCGCCTAGGCATCGCTCTCGTCCATGCCGTCTGCCTCTGGACCGCCGCCGAGCGGCAGCGCCTCGACGTAGCTCTTTATCGTGTCACTTCGCGTCAAAACTCGAGCGTGAGACGCGGCGAGACTCTCGAAAAAAAATAAGGTACAAAAAGCAACGCGTACTCGAGAGCTTGCAGCTGCGCCTTCAGTTCATCGTATTTTTCAACTTGTCTGTGGGGCGTCAGCTCCATGCCGGGCATGCTCTCCAACGCCGCGCCAAGCGCCAAAAATCTGGCCTTGAAGATGCAAACCTTTTTGCGCGCGATATAAGTACAACAAGAGAAAAAACACGGACTGTGCAACGCGCGAGCGCCGACGGTACCTGCTTGAGCAAATTGGTGTCGTCGGTGCCCATGGATATCAGCTCGGACATCAGAGCGATAAGGTCGTGCAGCAACAGAGCGCAGTTGTACGCAAATTGAGAAACATCCATGCCTCTCTCGCGCCAGTCAGGACACGGCAAAGCACACAGGTCCGCACGGGGATCACGGTTGCTTCGTTCTCTCAGCTCGTCGCGAAGACCTCTCTATGACACACGCAGCTTTGACGTTTTTCAGATCACGCACGCATTCACACTTTTGTGTAAGAAGAAATTGATTATTTTTCGCTACACTTTTCTCTTATGGCCGCTTCCGTTCGAGCCGAGATCTATGCGGACGACAAGCTCGTCGACCGTATCGAAGAGCACAGCGAGGTCCCGAGTCCGGTGTCCTTTCTGTCCGTGCCGGCACCGGCGGACATTATAAAAACGCTCGGCTGCGACTTGACACAAGAAACTGTAGAACATCAAGGCAAGATCGCCTGCCTGTTGAGTACCATTGATGCGGCCCAGGCGGCGAGCAACCTCAAACTCACCGCGCTCATGCACGCGCATGCTCGCGTCTCTCCCGACAAAGAGCAGCGGACAGAGACGGACGAAAACCTCACCTAGCCTCTGTGTGTGTGTGTGTGTGTGTGTGCATGTACGGCGCTCTATACATGCACACACACACACACACACACACACACACACATCATTTGGTTGTACCGCGCGACCTCTTTTTTCTTCGTCGGAGGAGCGCATCTCAGAGTTGTTCGACCGTTGGCGCCCCGCCCAGCTTCGTCGATCTTCTTTGCTTTGCGAACCGCTGGCGGTTTCAATTGGAATTGAACACGATCGGCGCGGCGCAGTCTCTGACTCATGTTGTGTACCAAGTCGACACTCTCGCAGTCACCCGGCCGGCGTGCGCCAGAGACGCGCGAGAACACGCGCATCCAACAATCGAAGGCCTCCTCGCGGCCAGGCACGCCCGCTCAGAACGCTGCTCTTTTTTTTTTTTTTTTGACAGCCGATGATGAAGTTTGTACGCGCGCACACGCACAGGCTTGGAAATCGGCGACGGCCACGCGCGAGCTCTAGCCGCAATGTGCAAAAAACAGGCGAATTGTGCGCTCCTCAGAGCAGCAGCAGCTATGTTTGCGCCCTTTGTGCGAGTTCCATATATCATTATCATCGCACCTCTATCTCTCTCTGAATTCGGCCTTTTGCCGCACATACACACACTCTGCATACAAATGTATGGCCAGACTTCCCTCGGCTCGCGCGCGGCACGCCCAGGATGAGACTCCTCTCCGTGCTCGACTGTCCGAGACCTCACCGCTTTGAAGCGTGCAGGCACTTCGAGCCGCGCGCGGAGTGCACCTTGAGGCGTCGACGGCAAGCACTTTTCGAATTTTGTGGTTTCGACTCCGTTCTCGCGAAGCTTCGACCCGACGTTCGCGCATGGCGAGGATGTCGCGCGAGAGAGATCCATCGAAGGAGCGAGTCCGCGCTCAAGACCGCCCCCCCCCGTCGAGACGCAGAGAGAGACAGAGACAGAAAACATTGTTGTGAGGAAAGACCCTCCCCCACTCTCGCGCATCACACCTCTATTCAAAATGGATGCATCCACACCGCGAACGCGTGCTTCAGGCCGCCGACGGCGAGGCAGCGGCTTTACAAAAAGCGCGTCCATCATAATAATAAATTTTTTTCGGACAGTTTGGCAGTTTTTCTTTCGCTTTCAGAGCGCATTTTGATTTCTTTTACACACAGTGCGGACCCCTCCCCCGTACGATGTCGGAACCGAAGCCGCCACTGCTGCACAACTACGGCTTTTTTCGAAAACCGTCTAGGGATAAAAACGTCGACTACGGCGAGCTGGCGTCTCGAATCAACCCTCCTGTCGGCACCGACCGATACTACCTGGCAAAGATACTTGCTTCTTCGGGTGTCATTCCCACCCTTTACACCATCGGGCTCGCGTTTCCCTTGTCTTGGAAAATCATCAGTACGCCGCCGTCTCCCTGCCACGCCCTTTTTCAGATATTTTTTTTTTTTTTGACAGAGAGGAATTTGGTACAACAATGTCAATTTCTCTCTCTCTCTGACCTTCTGGGTTGTTGCCATGCGCAGCCAGCCGGACCTCTCATGTTCGAAAGGCGCTTCACCTGCTTGTCAGCACCTTCGCTGTGGCGATCATTGCGGAAGCCCACCTCAGATTGGTTTCGAATCACTCGATTAGCAAGCTGCTAGATCCGGACCTCCAAACGCTCACGGCGGCTTCCATGCACGGCCTGATGACGCGCGAGGAGTCCGAAACCTACAGAAAGAACGTGTTGGAGCAGTTGAAACCGGAAGATGCCTACTGGAGCAGCCGACATCAGCTTTTGCAGGCGGGTGAGCGACTGGCCGATATAGAAGAGATGTTGCCCGTGCCGGGCGCCCGCCCGCCATTCCTGAACAAGCGCCTTCCCGAGGCCATCAGGGCCGAGCGACTGATGCAGGAGTCGAAAGCGAGTTCTGCCTGCTTGTAAGGTCGACTTTCTTTTTTTTTCCCCCTTTGACACATATAAACATCAAATCACAAGAGACAGGCGCGCGATACGTGTGTGGCGAGAACGTGCGCGGCCCACTTGGCGGCGCTCTTTTTCCCCTCTACTCCGAACAAGGTCACGCATATGGCAAGAGTGCACGGCGACATCGTCCCTGTTCGAATTTTGTGAGGGGGAGAGAGGGAAGCTCAAAAATAGAATGGCACGTGGAGGACTTTTTTTTTTAAACTTTCTCAATGCTAAAAATAATATCTGGAGCAGATCTGTTTTCTTCTCCTCTCCCCCCCCCCCGCTCTTGCCTCTGGGAGACGAGACTCAATGGAGATCCTGCCTATTTTTTTTTTTGCGTTAAAAATATCTCTGGGCGTGCACGCGTCTATCGCCATCGGTATTTTTGTTCAACTTCAGTGAGACGTTGATTACTTTTTTTTTTTTTCCCTGTGTCGGACTCCAATTCCTTGTGTCCTGGCGCGCATGTGCCACTTCTCTCCCCAATCAAGATGGTCAGTCAGGTGCAGATCTTCTCCTACACGGCCAACTGCTGCTGCGTCTTCCTCGTCTTCGTCTTCGTAGCGTACACCGCCAACTCAGTACCTGTCAAATCGCTGTTTTTTTGGCACGTCGTCTGCATGGTGCTCACCTACGTCTTGGTGATCTCACAGGCGACCCTGCTGCTGCTCGGCGAGTTCGGCATCATCTCCTACTTCAAGTCGCTGAGCAAGCCCCAAAAAGTCATGGCGCACTTCATCATGCAGGTTCGAGCGCCCTCGCGTTGACGTTTTTTCCTCCTTTTTCACCGACGACGTGTTGGCACATTGTAGATGATTAACACACGCCCGTGTTCGAACCTTTCTTTTTCGCTGCCGCCAGCTCTGCGCCTCCATCCTGTACACGGCGGGATTCGTGTGCATTTACCTCAACAAAAACGCGTCGAAGTCGTTCCACTTTACGACGTGGCACTCCAAATTCGGCCTCGCGACCAACCTGCTGATGTGCGTGTAGACCCCAGTTTTTTTGGCACCTCTCTCTCTCTCGCGCGCGCGCGCGCGTCTCCTCCTCTATATTCTCGGCTGTGTGTGCCAACGCGCCAATTTTTTCCCTTAACAGGCTTTCGCAGCTCTTCTTGGGCACCTACCTCTACCTCGTGCCCATCGGCGGCAGCGCGCTTCTGGAGTCCAAGTGGTGGAAGACGCGTCCGCTCGTTCTG
>CAXIEJ010000066.1:0-39363 GCA_964023215.1 Eledona agricola
CAGCCTGTCAATTTCAGCCTCGTACGCTTGCTTCTTGTTGCCCACCACAGCCATCAAGTTAAAGTGGATTTCTCCCTCTTGGTACAGGGCGATGCGGGACTTGACGACCTGGACTGCCTTCGAGAGCCAGTCGTTCTCGGTCACTTCACCGTAGTCGATTGGGTTCGACTGGAGTCCGTCCAGCTCATAAAGATGGTTTTCAAACGGTACGTAGCTGATAAAATGATAGACATCTTCGGTCTGCAATGCATTTTTTTTCGTGACGCAAATGCCCTCCGTGCGGTGAAAGTTATTGTGGATCTTTCGAATCGCCTCGTGGTTGAAGATCGCGACACCCTTGATCTTAGGCGGCAAGTTCGCGACATTCTTCTTGAACTCGGTCAGCGTTGAGCCGAGATCGACCGACGTCGTGTCCTTGATGTTCATCAAGATGCTCAAGATGGCTTGCGTCGCGCAGGCATTGTTGATGACTTGGTTCGCGAAAAAGAGGTTCGGCACGTCCTCGACGTACTTGGGCTGAGGGATCTGAATGCCCTTGGCCTCCCCGCCGTACTTGAACAGGAAGATGATGCCATACACGGGTCTTTTTCGCGCAAAAAGAGGGAGAGAGCAACAGCGACAACGTAGGTCAGGAAGTGCTCATCACATAGAAAGGAGCCCGCGCTCACCTACTCTTCGCGATCGAGAGTGTCATTCCGGGCGCATGTGTGTGAGAGATGATCCGGAAAAAAAAAATGTTCAAACCTTTTTTTTTTTCCTCCTCGTACAAAACAACCTATACACACACATTGAATAGAGAGGCGAACGCGACGTACTCATGTTGCTTCAATGCTTCGACGCTGCATTCCCAACACTCTTCGACTTGCACGCCTTTAACGCCTAACATTTCGATCAGCTCGGTGAACACGCCGGGGTCGCTCTCTATGGGAACCCATGAGATGTCCTCCATTTGCAGTCTTCCGCGTTCGACGCAACAAATGAGACACGTCACTGTTTTTTTTCCAAATGTACGAAATGCCGCCGCCATCCGTCCTCGAGCAGCGCGCAGCCTCTCTCTCTCTCTCTTCCCGGCTCCTCCCTCGATGCACGCGTGCGCGCGCGCACATGTGCACTTCCCTCGCTTTGGGCGCTCGACCTCGCCTCTCTCACATCGACCGTCTAAAAAGAAAAGAACTCTCTTCCTTCGGCGCCCACAAGCACACGCAAGCACGCGCACCTGTCAGCCTTCTCTCTCTCGGCCGAGAGACAGGCGCATCTCACTTCTGCGCTCGCTGAACATGTCGAAAAAAAAACACGAGCAAATCTCTGTCTCACGCGACGCGCGCGCATTTCAACTTTTCCACACACACACGCAGCGCAGGGCACCCCGCGGCCACCCTTTTTTCAATCTGTGATGAGGATGGTGAGAGGAGAAGAGACACACGCACATCCATCATATAATAGCTCTTCTATATCGCGCATGTCCACCGAATTATTATTATTTGTGCAAAAATGTGGGTTTTTTTTTAGCTGTTGTTGTTTCTGGTCAAGAGCGAGCGTCGCGCGTGCCCTTGTTCGCGCCGAGGAGAGCGCGCTTCATGCACGGTCATCTCTGAAATGAATCTGACAGTCTATGAAAATGAGAGAGGTGGCATTTTTACGACGAGGATGCCGCGTTTTCTTGAATTACCATTTTTACGGTTTATTTTCTCTTTGTGCCTCCTTTTCACACTTGACTCGTTACCATGCAGGCCGATGAAGTAGAGCGATGGAAGCAGAAGATCCGCAACGCCAGCATGGGTATATTGAAGGATATTCACAAACTGCTGACTTACAGCGCGGACAAGGATTCTGAGAAGATCACGCTGACTTACAAAAGCATCGTCGTCGAGGTGAACGAGTTGGTTTCGACGGTCAGGAGACAGCTGAACGACGCGACGGAAACGGGCAAGAGTGCCCTGGAGTTCGTGGAGGAGACCGAGCGAAGCATGACGTCGACGATTAAATCCTCGACGGCGTTGGTGAACTCGCCGAGCTATCAGGCGCAGCAGGAGTTGCGTGGCCAATTCAAGACGTTGGCGGTAGACATCAAAAACATCAACCAGTTCGTCGAGGCGCTCAAGCTGGGCGACATAGTACCGATAGAAAGCGAGGCTGGAAAGTCAGACAGAGATTTGAAGAGTTTGGTTGAGTCGACGACTGATGCGATAAATGCGCTGAAACAGATAGAGAGAGCGGTCAAGACGAGGAATCAGGAGCTGCTGGTAAGCTACGCGAAGGTGTTATCTATAAAGTGCGGCGAGTTGCTGATGGTGGCGTGCAAGCAAGACATGGCGAATAGTGTACGGACCGCGCGTGTGTGTGTGTGTGTGTAGCAAATTCTCTTCTTGCTTGCTTGCTTCTTACTTTGAGAGCACTGCTGACGTATTATGGTTGCGTTGATATGGTATTGCGTGTGCGCATGCGTGCGGAATTGAAAAGGCGAACACGGTGAGGAGTTTGGTGCTACAGGTGATTTCGAATGCGAAATTGGCGTTTCAGAGTGATCAGGTGGGAAATGTGAATGTGGAGAGGATGGCAACGGTGAGCATTGAGAGGGCGATTGAGGCGTTGAATTGGTTATTGGGTGAGTTTAAGGGTTTACCGGAAGGGGAGTCGCCGCCGCCGCCGAAGGAAGGATCGCCGCCGAATGAGACGTCGGCGGGAGAGGGTGAGGGGACGACGGTGAAGGAGGAGAGCATCAAGCAGTTGGAGAGGGAGTTTGCGTCGAGGGATCCGGAAAAGGTGTTCAAGGTGCAGGATGAGTTAGGTAGAGGTTTGAGTGGTCACGTGTTTCGAGCAATTCACAGAGAGACAAAGAAAGTGGTGGCGATTAAGAAGATGGCAGTGGCCGGGACGAGCATTGCGACGATGTTGAAGGAGATTCACACGATGAAGGAGTTGAAGAGTCCGTACACATTGAAGTATTACGGTTGTTATCATAAGAATAATTGCATTTGGGTGGTGATGCAATATTGTGATGGTGGATCAGTGCAAGACATTATAGACGCGAGAGAGAATGAGGATGTGTGTTTGACAGAGCGACAGATCGCAGAGATTGTGACACAGGTGTTGAAGGCGTTGGAGTACTTGCACGGGTTGAAGAAGATTCATCGCGATGTCAAGGCGGCGAATATTTTGTTGTGTTCGGACGGGACAGTGAAGTTGACGGACTTTGGGATTTCGGCGCAGCAGATAGGCGACGAGAAGCGCACGACGACAATTGGGAGTTGCTATTGGATGGCACCGGAGACGTTGATGGGCGGTGGATACGATTCCAAGGCGGATATTTGGTCTCTTGGAATCACTATCTTGGAGATGGCGGAAGGCATTCCACCGTTGATCGAGGAAAAGCCGCACAAAGCAGTCTTTCGTATTGTCAACGATCCGCCTCCTAAGCTCTACTGTCCCACTGCCTGGTCAACTGCCTTCAACGACTTCATCGCCCGCTGTCTCATCAAAAACCCCGAACACCGTCCTGTCTCAAGCGAGTTGCTGACGCATCCTTTTATCGCCGTCGCTCAAAACGGATGCGGCTCAATCGTCGAACTCGTCCAGTGCAGCCAAAAGGGATATAAGAAGGACAAGGGCGTCCGTGTCGAAGAGGAAGTCGAACTTTGTATCTGGGTCGACGAACTTGAAACTCGACTCCTCATTCCAAGTCATGCCACTTCCGAAGACGTCTGTCGCCAACTCGCCGACCTCGACCGGTCTGGCCGAGACCTGAGCTCCTACCAACTCTGGGTCGTCATACGCGACTCCAGCAAGGTCAAGGAGAAGAAGCTGGGCCCTTATGAACGACCTGCCAAAGTCTCCGCGAATATGATGAAAAAATTTAAATTGGAAAAAAAGGGCCAAAACAACCCTCGCCCTATCGATTCGTCTTTCGCGAGGCAACGGCTAATCACAACAAAAAATAAAACAACCCACTTCGCTTCGTTTCATATTCCCTTTTGTCGCCAGAGAAAGAGCGGTTACTTTTTTTCTCGAAAAGGGAAGAAAAACACATATGCGCTTAAGCACTGTTTTCTAAAAAAAAAAAAAATTGATTAATTGTCTGTTTTCGCTCTCAGAGGCATGTCTTACGTGAGGGCTGTGCGGCGCCTACGACGCATTCGCCGTCTCTCGCCAACTGTTTTTCCATGTCGGCTGCTGCCAACCTCAGTCTCGAAGAACGTCGCCGCGCGGCGAGGCGGAGTCAAATTTTGAACTCTGGCGAGTCTCGCTTGAGCATCATCACGTCTGGTGCAACTCCCAGTCCCTCCTCTTGTACGGCATTGCGTAGGGAAGCAATTGGGATGCCTGCACCGGCGGTAGGAGACTCGAGCCATACAGCTGGTCACTCAGAGGAACGGCCGGCGTCTCCGAAGATAAAAACATCGTTCTCGACGCAAAATGCATCGAAACCGGCCGATGCGCCCTTCTTACGGGACGAGGAGATGCCCGCCATTGCCCCCGACCAAGCTGCATGCCGTTCGAGCACCACTCGCCGGATGCGTCCGTTGGGATCATTGGAACCTCCGGCGGTCATGTTCGTCCTTTCCCTCATCTGCGGCGCTCTGGCGGCTCTAGTCGGCCTCCCGTTGGGCCTCTTTCGACTCTACTTGCTAGGCCGCATCATGGCGTGGATACTTGATGGAGCGTGGCGCGAGCAGACCAAGGTGGGACTGAGTTACGTGCCTATCCTCGGCCGGTCATTATCGATTGCGCAGAGTCTCAGGGCGTTGTCTCAGGACTTGCTCGCATTCGTGTTCGCCTGCGTGGTGACCGGCATCCTCACCCCTCATCACTTTCTGCTCGACGCTTAAAGAAGAGCTTAAAATAAAAAACATTCTCAGATTGGAAAAAGTCTTCCAATAATTTATAGAGTGGAACGCGCGCACGGACATTTTTGTGCCGCAACTCACTGTATTTTTTTTTTTTGCGTTCGCTGACCAGCGCGCGCACGAATCTAACGATTGGCTGCCGCTACCAACCACACTGTGATGCGCTCGTACAACACACACATATATATATAGCAAAAAAATAAAAAAATAAAAAAATAAAAAAATATACTTAATTCGTTACCATTTCTGTACCAAATAACTAATCTAGCCGCTCCTGCACCCCGGAGTGCATGCTGACGTTTCTCAGCTAGATTTACATTCACTAGACTTCATGAATAAGTCGACCAACATCTTCAGCGTCTTAGACGAGGTGAGTGACGTCAAGCCGTCCTCGGCCGCCGCTCCCAAAGCGACGTCACAACCCAAGCCCCAAGCCACCTCTCTGCAGCACAAGGCGCAAGTCAAGCCGGCGACCAACCCCGTCTCTAATACCGCCACCAAAAAAAAGCATACCTCGGTGGATTCGAGTGGTACGTGCGCGCGTCTCTGCGTGTGTTCTCTCACTTTCGAACGCGCTCTTTTTTTTTCACGGCGATTCACGTTCCGGTGAGGTCGTCGATTCCTCTCACGTCGCCGACGTGCGTCTCGAAAGAGAGATGGCAGGCAAAGGTAAAGAGAGACTAACCGCAGCTTTTCGCGTCGATTCAGGTGATTCCAAGAACCGTGCTCCAATAGGTATCACCCATCGCCCTCGCTTGATCGTCCTGTGAACAGACTCGCCGACACATCTTTTTCTTGGCATGGCGATCTCTCATAGCGCGCCCGGCCCGATCAAAACGCTAATTTTTTTTTAAAGCTTCCAAAGGAGTCAGACCATCTGACTATAACATCCCCTCAGTGCTCCGGAAAGACGGCCCCACTCCCAGAAATGCGCAACACGGACACCAGGTCCCTCGCCCGCATCTAGGGACACCAAGGGGGCGCGAATACGACCGACATCCCGGGAATGGTCTTCCGTACGTTTCGCGTCGGTTCTGATTTTTTTTTTTGTCTTTAGAATCGTCTGACTTCTCTTTTTTGCGCGTGTAACGTGTTCATCCAGACTGAACAAGCTGAAAAAGGGTGGCGCTGGACAGCACAACTGGGGAAGTCTCAAGAATGACATCGACCAGCAACTGAAGGTGGAGGAAGAAGGGCCCACCATCACTAAGCCCGATTCAACTAGCTCGCCAACCCCTTCCCAAATGAATCCGTCTGAAGCGTCCAAGGAGACGTCAGAGGTATGTGTTCGCGCTTCTTGTTGAGAACCGGGTGATGGCATGTGCGCCGCGTCCGAATTTGGACTGAAAGAAAAAAATGATGAAATTTTGCAAAGCTTTACCCAAGCCCTTTGAGCGTGGCGGTCTTCACCGTCCCATGAAAAGGAAACGCAATACCTTCTCTGAATACCCCCCCTCCATTCGTGTGCATGCCCTTTCCTTGCCACACCTCGTACTAACTTTTTTTTCGTCTTGATCAAAAAGCCGACACCGGTCACCATGTCCTACTCAGAGTATATGACTCAACACCAAGAGAAGCAGAAGGAAGCGGATGCGCTGCTCTCCTCGCCAAAAACCCCTCGCAAGGTCGTCGCCGACTGGTATAAACAACCGGCCATCGCCGCAAAATCGTCAACTGTCGCGAGCAAAAAGAAGCCGACCAAGTCGATCGTAGCCGCTAACTCGAACGGTCGACGAGTCATATCACTCAACGACATCCTCCCCAGGCGACGACCATCTGACATCCACAGCAAGAACCGCGGATCGGGCAACAATCGATCTGGTAACAAAACTCGCCCAACCGGCGATCTCCCAACTGAACGCACACGCCCGGCCATTCCCGCGGACGTCGTTCCCTACAAAAATGTCATCGATACCATGGACGAGAATGCATTTCCCATGCTCGGTACCAATGTAGTGTCGTAACGAAGAAACGTGTGTTTTTTCTGAAGAAAAACAATAAATGAAAAAAAAAAAAAAAACCTCTCGGGGAAACCTCTGCTTTTCATACCTGTGTACACACACACACGTGTGATTTTGTATGCACAAGATATCATTGCGACAATTCCTCGGTCAATGGCTTCCGCACGCTCATTCTGTTCACTCTTCTCTTCTTGAACGGTCGACTAACGACTGCTGCTGCCGACTCGCTCTCGCCAGAATATCGATACCGCTCGGGAATAACCTCCCTGAGCCTCTTTTTTTGACTTTCGTCCTCCGGCGGCGACACCTTCTCCACATCCTCCGACCTTCTATAGTACTCGCTGTAGGTCTCTGTGATCTCTTCCCACTTCCCCGGGAACGCCGCTTCAGTCGATGCTGTCTCGTCGTACGCACTGTTGTCATCATCTCGCTTGACAGTCTGGTGAGGTGCGGCCACCTCCATGTCAACCGTCACCGCCCTCCTGGGCATCTGAGACTTCGCGCTCTCCTGGCACATCTCGTCCAGTTTTCTCTGCACATTGGCGCGGTGCTTGGCGCCAATTTCATGCTGCCGCCGGATCTGTCAAAAAAATCACGCTCGTCAGTGAACAACAATAGCGCGCGAATTGTACAATCTGTCCGCGCTGCGTATTCATACCACCGTACTATCCTTGATGTACAGTTCGCAATACTTGCACCAGTAGTGCGAGGGCGACTGCCCTGGCGTGGTGAACCTTTTTTTTTCGACCGCCATTCCCCTATATTACACATATCATATCATCGACGTGTGCGTGACAACGCGAAGTCAGCGCGGCGCACAGAGACGGCGGGGAAAAGCAACTGTGTGTGTGTATACATACGACTTCATCATCTCTATTTACACCACCTCCCGAAGCCAAGCGTTCCACATCAACTTCAACTCGGCCTTCAAGCACACGCAACACAGTGTGATCACCAAAGGTGTCAAAAAAAAAGCAATCGCTTCTACACACAGACGACCGTGTGTGTGCTAAAAAAAAGGAAAAAAAAAAAAGCTCAGCACCCTCGTGACGTTGTCGTCTCCTCTCTGTCAATGTGCACCTCCCCAACCGTCGCCTTGTCTCCCAGCCGCACCCATCATGGCTCTCGCCAACTCTCAGCCACCCCGCCAGCCGTGCTCGTTTCCTTCGGCTCGTTCGAAACTCTCTGCGGGTACGTCGGCGAACCCGCACCTCGCTGGATCATCTCCAGCCAGTATCGCTACCCCTCTGCCGGCACCGACCGCATCCCCTACCAGCAACTGCTGGCACTCTTGCAAGATCCAACCACTGCCGACGCCGCTGAGAAATCCATCGCCAACTTTATTCAAACACTCTTTTTCAAATATCTGCTCGTCAACCCCTCTGAAACGAACGTCGTCGTGCTCGAGAACATGCTGGCATCCCTCAGGTTCAAAGAAAGCATCACGCGTATCCTCTTCAAAAGACTTCAAGTAGGTGTAAAAAAAAAAACCACCGTGCCAATCGCGTGCTCGCGCGTACAACGCAAATTCACACACACACACACACTGACCCTTCTCTTCAGACACCCACCCTGTCCTTTTTCTGTCACCAGCCTCTCTGTCCTTCTGCCCTGCACCTCCCCAGTGCCCTCGTGGTCGACGTGGGCCATTCAACAACCACCATCGTCCCAGTCGCCTTTCACTCTGTCTTGACATGCGCGTTTCGCGTCGTCTCGGTCGGCGCCTCCCACGTACATGCCCGCTTGGGAGAGCTGCTGGCGACCTATCCGGCACTCGTCCCGACCGACGCCGCGCAAGAGGGAGAGCGAGAAAAGAGGGGCGAGTACGTGCAGCAGCCAGTCGATCCACGATTGTTAGAACAAATCTCTAGGCGCTTTTGTTTCGTACCGTCCAAATTCGAAGAAGAATTGGTCGTCGATAGAGGAGACCACCTGGATGCAGGCACCGGTGCCACACTGGTCATTTCCGACTCACGCGCGATCCAAATCCGGCCCCACGTTCGATCCGTGCCCGCGGCCACGTTGTTCGACTCCAGCGACCCCGAAGTGAGTCTGCCGCACTCTGTTCTCGATTCTATCCTCAGCGCGCCCATCGATGTCAGGACGCTGTTGGCCAGCAACATCTTGTGCGTCGGGGGTGGGGCATGCTTCGAGGGGTTCCAGAGGCGCCTGGACGAGGAGCTGAACGAGTTGGTTCTTCAGCGCTTCCCATCACTGAGAGGCAAGTTCAGGTTTGCCGAAAGCAGACTGTTCCATCGGGGTTACCTCGGCTGGATGCGCTCGAGCCTAGTGCTGAAAGACGAAGAGCGACTCGCACCCAACCGAATCACCAGAATCGAGTATCTGTCAAAAAAAAAAAAACCATTCCAGATTGGACCAACTCGACGTACGAACTCGAAAATCGGTGAGCGAGCAAAAAAAAAAAAATATGCGAAGCAGAGGGAGAAGAGAGATGCTTCAGTGAATACGCCCTGATCCGGCGAGCGAGCCCCATCAAACACCGCTGTGTTCCTTAGCACTCTCGATAAGAGAGAGAGAGGGTGTGTGCTTCTCTTTGTGAATTGTTTTTTGTACCGGAATACACGACGTGCTTGTAAATTGTTTTGAGTTGCGTTGTACCGGAATGTGTGACATGTTTGCAAAGGATTTGAATGGCATATACTAGGGCGTGCTTGATGCGGTCGTTCGGCGCCTCTTCTTTCTAAACAGAGAGGGGACCGGGCTCGCATCATCATCGCGTTTGCCGCAAGAAGAGGGTGTGATGAGCGATGAGTTTCGGCGGATGTCATGTTTTTCTGGGGTACTATACTGACAACGAGTGCCAAAACGATACCGCGGTCGACAAGAGAGAGAGAGGCAAGAACGGTAACCAAAAAAAAAAACAATTCCGTTTTTCTACAAGTGTGACGACCTCTTCCTTTCTCTTCTGAACGAAAATCAACCTGCGGTTCGCGCGCAATAGAGTCAAGAGAAAAAAATTGTAAATCGAAAACCTGATAACTTATTGCATTTGTTGAAAATGTGTTTATTCTGGTACAACTTCCGTTGAAATCTGGTTTCAATTTGGCGCTACTCTATATTCTCAAGAGTTTTTTCCATATTTTCTTTTTGAGTCTTGGCTTCGCACTTGAAAGGCTTTGAACTGAAACTATGATGGTACCCCATGAAAGTTTCCTGGATGACTTACTACATCTGGACAGTATGTCTCTGTTGTTGTTCCTTTTAACAAAAATCGCCTAAAGTATAGCGCATATAACATGTTCTCTCTCTCTCTCTCTCTCGGCAACACGTGCACGCGCGCCTGCCTTTAGTCCGTGAGAGTGAAAGACCTCCCATTACAAAAAATGAGATAGGTGTTTTATTCTCGCATGGGCCATGCGAGGAGGCGTACAAAGTGTTGGCTGATCTCGCTCGTAGAGGTGTGTGTACCACAATGCTCAGCCCGATCGGCGAGCCGGTATGATGCGCGCGTTGCCCCTTCACAGTTCTAATTGGAAAAGGATACACAAGATGTCAACAGGTATTCTCTGACAGAGGCGGGGTCGATTGAAGCCGTGGCCAAGGAATTGAACAATGAAAATGAGGAATTGGCTTCGAACGCATTGAGAGCTATCACCAACCTTTGCTATGAAAACGGTTCGTCCTTTTTTTTTTTTGCCTGATCAATTAGCGGTCGACTCTCGCATCCATTCTATAAGCGCAGCGCTATCCCTGAATCGACATGTTTCCCTCTAACGCACGCATTGACCAGACGAAGCGCGCAACCGAGTAAAAAAAATACCCGACGCATTATCGTCCATCGCCGACATGTCCTGGTCGAGCAGTGCGAGCAAGCTGCGCATCATCACCGGCTGCATCGCAAACCTGTCGTCCAACACCGAAGAAATTGGCACTTTTTTCCTGGAACGCCCCAATTTGCTTCGTAGACTCATCGAACTCTGCAGGCACGAATCGGACGACGTATCGACCATGGCGCTGCAGGCCCTCGGAAACCTCGGGTGCACCGAGGCTCAGTGCGACCAGATTTTCGACGCAGGCGGTCTGCAATTGACAGTTGATTTGGTACAAAATCCGAGTCTGGAAACCGTGTATGAAGCTTTGTATGTCTTAGAATCGTTGCTCAGTTCGAAGCGAGCGGCGAGCTGTTTTTTTGAACAGGATGGCGTCCAGATGCTCTGCCAATGCATCATTCGATACGAAGCCGATCGCCTGGATGTGGATGACGACCCGCGAGGTGCTAAATGCGCCATCAAGAAGGCGTTCGACTTACTGACAGAGATAGCCGAAAACGAACAGTATCGCACCCAGTTTCGTAGCGGACCTATGCTCGATCAGCTGTTTGATTGGATAGACCACGCGTCCCATCAGGACGTCAGAGATTGGTCGGCCGACATCATCTATTACATCTCTTCAGATAGCGACGTCAGAGAAAAGATGTATCCGAGAGCGAAGGAATTGATGGCGTGGCTGAAAAACTCAGACAGCCACAAAATCAAACTGGCAGCCGCCATTACACTGGGAAACTTTTCATACGATGACAAAAGCAGTTCCGAGATGATTGAAATGGGCGTGTCCGAACTAATGATCACGACAATTTCCTCACGCTCAGACGTGCCAAAAACCGAAAGTCAGGCGTTACAAAATGCCGTATTGGCATCCGAAATGGAAAACAAGGTGTTCCAGCTGAAGCATATGTGTCTGTGCGGCCTTAAAAATTTGAGCTTCTGTAGCGACCACAAAAAGATTTTGCTAGATCAAGGCTTGATGAAGCCCCTTGTGGGCCTACTCGGCGAAAAGAACGACGTTCTCGTTCACGCATCTGTCGTGCTTCTGAAGAGCATTCTGCTCGCCAATCAAGTGGCCATCGATGAGCTGTTGCGGTACGATCCCCAACTCCAGTCATTGCTGGATTTGACTCACACCGACGAAGGACAGAAATGCGACCACATTCTTTACGAAGCGTCTAGAACAGCGGGTGTCTTGGCGCTGCGCGCCGATCGAGACTTCAAAGCAGGCCTCCTGGGCGGCTCGGCCGTCGGCAAGCGTATCCTGAACGCTATCAACAATCTCGTACAAAGCAAATATGACATACTGCAAGCCGAGGGGATCGAATGTTACTTAGGCTTACTGCGAGTTGAAGATCATCATCTGAGAGAGATCGTCGTCGAGGAATTGCGTCAGTTGCCAAACCTGATTTCGACAATAACCGGAATAATCGGCGGAACTTATGGCCGTTCAGACGCCAAGAACGAAAATGCGAATGGCGAAAAGAAAATTGAAAAAGTGTTATCTGGCGCGAAGTTGTTGGAGACGTTCTTGAAAGATGACAAAACAGCAGTTGAATAAGCACAGTTTCAGCTTTTTGGTCGGATATTCCGTAGAGAGACAGACAGACAGACAGACACCTGGGTGGCGTGCGCGCACTCTCTTGGAAAAAAGTTATTTTTATAACTTCTCTTTAGCTATATTATTATTATATCTATATAAAAACACAAATTCAACACACGTGTTGCCCTTGAGGTGCGCCCGAAGCGTGGTGCACATTCTCAAAAAAGTCACACCATCTTAGAGGTATTTTAGATGACAAGCAATCGGTTGATCGGGAGAAGCTCGCACATGCGCCTTGGAGAATCGTCTGAATTGCTAAAGAGAACACTTAAAAAGAGAGCGGCCGATCTTTGCAGCTTTTCCCCCATTCGCACATTTTCTCTGGACAAGATCCAGATGATGCGCTCGCAAAGTCCGCGAGCACCCCCGGAACTTCGAGTGGGAAGGGGCGAAGCCAGTCACGACAGAGAGAGAGAGAGAGAATGTACAGCAAAAAAAAAAAAGCACCCGCATTTCGACAAAGAGATCGGATGGAAGCGTATCGTCGCATGTATGATGATGCTCTCTTCGTAGGAAGTGAGAGAGAAAAAAAAACTGCACACAAAGAAGCCTGCACATGCTGCACGTTTGAACGAGACTATGTGTTGTAAAAGAAGAGCGATTCAACCTCAAATGTGTGCCTTTCGCACCCTCCTCACGGAAACGCGCACAAAAGCTCACTCTGTCACCAACGAGAGAACAAATCACTTCTTCTCTGCTGGGGCAAAAGCACACTCACACTTCTAGACTCTTCCCCCTGTCGAAAAAGAGAGATTCCCTCTCTCTCCCCGACATTTCTTCCAGGAAAAGCATCCTTACAAATTGTGCCGCAATCCACAACAGAGTCGCATTCCAAACATTCTCCCTCTCTCATGAAACTGTGGGTATGCGCTCATGTCATCTGGGAAGCATTCGAAACACCACACACCCAAAGGGAGGAAGAAAAGTGTAGTGCAAGGAATTTTATACCTGAGGTGTAATAAAACCAAAATTCAACGGCCAAAATCGCGAAACAAAGCGAGAAAAAAAAAAATTTCAAGATGAGATGAGAGAGTTGAGACATAATAGAGAGTGGTAGACGCTTGTACATAAAATATTCATCTTATACAAAAGAAACGTTGATCTTGACCTATCATCCCCACACCTCATAGGTGGTGTTGGTTATCAGGAACGACAAAAGGTGTGTTCGGCATAAATGAACATCGATTTCTACAGTTAAATCAACTCAGCCACATTCTTAGGCATTTCAAAAATTTTGGTGTTGTAGTATTGTTCGAGCTCTTTGAGTAGTTCGACATCACTTTTTGTCACGAAATTGACGGCAACTCCCTTGCGCCCAAAGCGACCAGAACGCCCAATGCGATGGATGTATTTTTCGAAGTTTCGAGGTAAATCGTAATTAATGACGACCGAGACCTGATGCACGTCAATTCCTCTAGCCAAGAGATCGGTGGTGATAAGGACGCGTGAGGACCCAGAGCGGAATTCGGTCAAAATAACCTCACGGTCGGCTTGTTCCACGAATGCGTGAGTTGAAGACACTGTGAAGCCGCGGTTTCGGAGCTCATTCGTAAGCCAGTCAACTCGGTGACGCGTGTTGCAGAAAATCACAGCCTGCGTAATGTTGAGCGTCTCGTACAGATCACACAACGTATCGATTTTCCAATCATCCTGTTCCACGTTGATATAGAACTGTCGAATACCTTCCAGTGTCAACGCATCTTGTTGTACAAGAATGCGGACCGGGTTGGTCATGAAGCGCTTCGTAATTTCGAGCGCTTCGGGCGTCATAGTTGCCGAAAACAAGCCAATCTGTACTTGACTCAGAGTCCTGAAAATTTCGTAGATTTGCTCTTTGAATCCACGAGATAACATCTCATCTGCTTCATCCAACACGAAAATACGGACCGTGTTGGGCCTCAACGCACCACGGCAAATCATATCATACACGCGTCCAGGGGTGCCCACGACTATGTGAAGTGACGATGACAGAATTTGCTCATCATTGGCAACTCTTGTCCCACCGACACATGCGTGGCACTTCACGCCTAAATAATCACCAAGATGGACGATGACCTTCTGGATTTGCTGAGCCAACTCACGAGTAGGCGCCAGAATCAACGCCTGCACGTTGGGATTAGAATAGTCGAGCTGCTGCAAGACGCCCAAAGCAAACGTGGCTGTTTTCCCAGTGCCCGACTGAGCCTGGCCAATCACATCCTTCCCACTGTGAGAGGGGGACGGTACACGCGTAAGTAAAAGAAAAATAAGCGAAGTACGATACAGAGAACGCGAAATACACACATATACATATATACATACACACACACACACGCCTATCGCTACTGATCAGCCTTTCATCTATTATAGGCGCGGTGCATGTGTGCACAAGCACAATTTTTTTTGGTGACCTTATCGACGATAATATTATAACAATAAAAAACTGCAAGGCTATGGCCAGCTGTTTTCGAGCTCCATAGTACTGTACTACACAGATAAAAATGAAGCTGTTGCTCTATTTTTGGGTTCCTCTACGCGTTGACGGGAGAGATATTGGCAAACGCAATACGACACCGAAAATGAGAAAAAAAAAGTTTCTCACACTCGCTCCAATGAGGCCGTGAATCTCTCCTCTCCGACGACATGACGAGAGAAATGTTCTCGAAACAAACGCGGATATAGAGGTACAGCTCTAAAACTGCTTCCGACGAAAGGCGGCAGGCCCCAACACGTGGCGTACCTTATCATGGGTATGATACTCTTTTGCTGTATGATGCTAGGTCGCTCGTAACCATAGGAGTAAATTCCGCGCAAAAGGTCACTCTTCAGACCCATCGCATCAAAGGACTCGACGCACTCAGTCCAATTTGTAGACATAGCGTTGGCATCTTGCTCGGAGGATTTCTGGTCCTCGGGCATCATCTCGGGTACCTCGGCAGGCATTTCTGGCTCCTTAGGCATTTCGGGCATCTCAGGCATCTTAAGGATTTCTTCTTGATAAGACATCTCTCCCATTTAAATGGCAAATAATAATGTTGACTCAATTGAAGTGCAACGACTCTGCCTAGTAAATTAATAAATTTTTTGTATCAAAAAGTTTAAATTATCCGTCTTCACGAACCTGGAAAGATTCTGGTCTTCTGCTAAGCGATTGAACGCGGAGACGATCGGGTTAGAGGATCTCTGCCCGTGACCAATGATACAGTGAGGAAATATCTATGCTGCCAGAGTCTGTGTGACAAGTAAACTTCCAACGCCGCATGCCTCTCACTTCGGCAATAGGTTGTGTTTTGTGTATTTATTGCTGGTCATAGGCACATGGCCTCGGGATGGGGCGAAGCCCCGATCGTCCACAAAATGTGTGCCTTTCTGAGTGGTTTTTGCCAGAAGCGCATTGCGCCTCGCCTCTCTACGCGATGCGTTTTTTCAACGTTAAACGCACACAATACTGTGCGTACAAAAATCTACAATCTCATAGTGCTCGCGAGGACCGCGCGCGCCAGGGCATTTTTTTTTTTAACCCGATCGGTGAGAGGGCTGCTCAGGAAGATGTGAGGATGTCACAAATGAAGGTCGGACGATATGCACAAAGCCTCGCGATGCGCCCGAAACGGCACCGGCCATCAGGAAATAAACCCGACCTCGCCGGGTTCAAGTTGTGATGAGTGCAAGGAATGTTCCGAAAACCGTCAAAACACTCTCTCTCTCTTCGAACATGGCGTCGGCCAAATGAATGCCGTAAAAAGCCGCGATGCGCTCTCAATAACCTCTCTTGTCTGACGATAATCGAAAACTATAGGGGTCATACATATGATGCTATATTACAGAGAGAGTAGTGCAGCGGGGAGACCCCAACGTAGCGCGCGCGTGCATACATTACAGATGCACGCGACAAAAAGAGAGAGAACCACACACACACACGCACACACATAGTATTATCTCTCCACTGATGCTGTGCGTACTATAAAATAGCGTAGAGCACGCTTCTCTTTCGCAAGCGTGCGCAGTCGCTTCTTCTCAAAAATTTCGCTTAGAGGACAAGACACGATGGCTGGCTCCGCGCGATGTGTCGACCACCTCTTCTTTTTTTTTATTACCCCAACGCGAGGTTCGGGAAGACTCTTTATCGCAAATTGGAGCTAGACGTATCGCCCGAAAATCTATCATACCACCCAGTCGAGCGTTGAGCTCTGCGTTAAAAAAAAACGACCTCCTGACGATTTTGCTATATGTGAAGAGAAGGGCGCCCGTGTCGTCTTCATGATACATGTATACACACACTTTTGACATTTGCCTGGTTAGAAGCTCCCTCTCTCTTTCCGCCTCCGACTGTAGACTCTCTAACGAGTGGCACAACTAGAGAGGTGATGCGCGAGGCTGCTGCATATGATAAAACAAGCCCCGAGTGGAAAGGCCACACACGCAACGGTGGCGTTGTGTAATCGCCGTATATATCACACGAAAACTATAGAATTTATTCTATATTTTTTGTCGGGTAGACGAGTACGGCAAACTTGATGGCCGATACGCAATGCATCCAGGCGAGCCTTTACGCGAGCCTCTTGATGATGAGAAACCCAGAATTTGTCTCGACAGACATCGCTCAGTTCTCCTATTTTTAGCTGAAAAGCGACCCGTTCGAACTGTTCGTGCATCATTTTTCGGCCGAAATAAACCCAAATCTCCACCTCTAGAGGCACTCGAGCTATCACTTACCCTAGATGCCAAAGTCTCAAAAATCTACTTCGTTAACTTGGAGCAGTTGCAGTACTGTTTGATGGTGGAATAAGCATCTTGCTTAGACCTCGTGATTTGCTCGTGCCTCCAAGAGATGGGACGTCGAGACTCTGTGTGCTTGACCAAAATGTGCGAAGCTTGAATAGAAGACAGTTGGGAGGTATCTGGGGGCAAACTTATGCCGCCCGCGGGAGGAAGGCCGAAATGAACACTTGAAGAGTCGCAAAGTATCATGGCCACAGTAAATAGTCGAGTTTTCAAAGAGAGGAGTGGGACGGTAACTGACTAGTCTGATGTTCTCCAAGAAAGTTCCATGCGCTGGAATGGGTCAGATAGAAGAAGTTGATTAGAGAGAGAGAGAGAGGAGGCGTGCGATGGACGACGTATGTGTATATATAAAATACGTGTGTGCATACCAGACTGGAGGTCGATGAGGTAGAATTGTTGGTCACGCCCATGAAAGCAGATGGCGGCATTCTGTCGACTGATAGACTATGCTTAAAAAAATAAGTAAAAAAAAAGAAATAATAAATGCGCGTTTTGTAGAATTTAGGATTTGGGCAAATACCTTGTGGTTGCTGGAAAAAGTAGGATGAAAGGGTTTTTGTTGTCCTTCGGTAAAATCAGAGTGGTGTATGCACAAAAAACAGATGAGTAAAGAAAAAAATTCCCGGGGAGAAGAGGCACGAAGTGATGAGATAATATATATATACCAATGATCCAAGTGGAATTATTTTCAAGCTTCACGCATTGAAAGGGAGCTTGGTCTAGAGTGACGGCGATGTAACACTGGATGGAAGAGGGGGGAGGGGCGGCCCTTTTGAGAATCCGGGAGATGAAGGTAGGAGAAAAAAGGAGGGTGGAAAAAAGAGGAAGGGAAATGAGTGGAGAAGAATATAGGAAGAAGGAAAAAACGAGAAGAGGGCATACCAAGAAGGGGGCAAAAAAGGCTTATTTCGGTTGGCTTGTGGCGAGCAAATAGGTGGGGTAACTGTATAAAAGATTTTTTTTATTTGCGTTGTCGTTTTTTCGCTGTTGGGTGAGAAAGGTGCGTTGAGATGATATACATTAAAAGGTAATTCAGAAAAAATCGTACAATGAATCATGATGCAGAAAGGTTGAATTCAGTGTTTAATGGCGAAATCATGAGAGCAAGGTTGATAAAAAAGAAACAAGTATGAATTGGACCACCACCACCACCATATAAGCTAAAAATTAAAAAAAAATAATTTTTATTTTCGAACGCTGTATCATCCTCTCACACACAATTAGAGAGTAAAATATTGCGTGTGTGTGTGTGTGAAAAACCACTCGTCACATGTATTGGTACTGCTTCTTGATAATAGGCCGCCTTAGTTGATAATCCTTGATATGGAACTTTGGCTCAGGCAGGCCCCAACTTTTGTAAATCTCTGGAACTGTTTCGTCATATTCACATCGGTAAAATGCGAGGCCCTTAGGCTTTAATTTGTACCGTTCGATCCAATCTCGAACGTTCAATATGCGATTCGACGGGTCGGACAGGCTGAACTTTTCCTTGAACTCTGTTACGCCATTAGTTTGTTCCAGCAACAAGTAAATATATCGGTGTATTCCCGTATCAGAAGGGGGGGCGCTGGGCAGGTAGTCAGCCAAAACCAGTCCCTCTTCGACAAGTCCTCCCGGAATGTTGACACTTTTTAAGACAGTGCGCGAAAGGAAATGCGTTAGTGAAAAGGGAAGAAAAGCTGTAATCCAGTAAACACAACCGTATTTCGTACACAGTATAGTGATTGAATTGATCTGCCGGTGAATTCTTGAGTGGGATGTCAGGATCCACCATTAAAACTGTCCAACGTGAATTTTCGCTTGGAGAACGAAATGTTACGCTTGGCTTTCCTCTCACCTATGATGTTTTCAAACGATAAGTCGAGCAGTGCTGTGGTTAGAAAAAGGAAAAAACTGAACGATCCTGGTGTATCTCATCTGGCCGCCCTCGAAAAAGGTTGTACAATTTTTTTACCTGTTCTGGTTTTAATACGTTTCCGCGATAGACAATGTATTCATTCGGGTACTGTACGGACAGATTGACAGATGGCGTAAATGAATCAATAACGTCTGGAATGACATCCCAGTATTTTGCCAACGCCTTCGTCTGAAGTTAAAGACAATGTCGCGTTAGAATGACAGTTTTAAACCTCTCTCTCAAACGCTGAGAGATGCGTACCTCCGATCCAAGATTTTGCGCTTTGAACTGTTCGTTGTCTAATCTCCGCTCATCAAGTTCAAACTCCGGCGGATGGATAGGCACAAGCTTATCGAGAAGAGCCTGTGACTTCGAAACCTTCCTCTTTCTACCAGGCAGCCGTTGATTTAGGGTCAAATATTTCAGCATCTGAAGTGTCAATGGTCTGAGTTGCGACTGGCGTTTTTGAACTCGCTCTCGGTGCCTGAGGCGCCTCGCATGAATACATTTCGGTTTATTGAATGATGCATCTGGAGCAGTGGAATAGTGCTGTATTTTGCTAACTAGAGATTGAAAGGCCGTTTTGGCAACCAAAAACATATCTTCACAAACAAAACTGGTGGTCAGAAGTGTTTCTAGCAAATTTCAGTCGACAGCAGTTGACCGCGCGAATCTGAGGCATCAAATGTGAAAACTGCTACAAAAAATTACTTGAACAAAAATATAAGTCGACACATGTCTAAATAACTATATAATGTCAGCGCGATTTGACGAGCATAAGCACGTCTGCGTGCTACAATGTATTCTATCTACCCACTTACGATAAAAAATTTTTATGTATTAATACGCACATACTCTTTTTTGATCTGCTATGCCACCCTGCAAGAGCACACTTGACTTGCTTTATTTTTTTTTTCAACGCACTTTTTCCCTTAGTGTGCCTCTGCCAGGATGATTCAGAAGAATACTGTCGTCGTTGAAGATGTTACATCCGACAACCCTGTCGTCCCTGGTCAAAACAATACTGGTGTTTTTCGTAAGACCCTTTACAACACGTTCAAATATGTGGCCTATACATATGACTGGTTAAGTCAAAAGGCCCTGCCAATTGCCAAGGCTGTGACGAAACCTGCCTTCAGCCTATTGTGGTATTTGTCTACCTTAGCCATCGTCCTCTATCTGCCTCTGAGTCAAACTATATCTTACGATGTCGGCCAGGCCTATGCAACACAGCAATTTTTGCAAGAATCCGAAAAACTAGACAGCAGTGCACATTCTCGAATAAATTAATCCTACCTCTCATCTCAAATCGAATCTACCCAGTCCGCCCCGCATACCGCATCATTTATTTTGAAATCATTTTCTCTGACACAAAAATTCCTTCCTTCGCCCTAAAACTTTTTCCAATGCTTATTTGCGCTCTACCGCTGCGTCCCCCAATAGCCCCTTGAGAATAATGGATCGCGCGCACCTATCTACATTGTGTACTACCTCAACTGGGAATCAAAATTAATTGAAAGATACGCATTCAACCTTTACACCTTCTGTGCATGAACATGGTCTAAGATCGACAATCACCTCTTTCCTGACAGTCCAGCCCGGCAAGATTGGTTCTCATTTTTTCCATCGCCCATTCTAGCATCGTGAGATAGGTTGCCAATTCAACCGGCCTCCCCTTTTTAAACAACCACCGTATTTTTCAGGTTAGTTCTCAGTTGCGACTGCACTACAGATAGGCGCGGTTAATCGACAGTCCTCAATGGTGACGTACACATTGCTTCGCACTCGCCATGAATGGTAACTTTCGAAGTGCACGACCTGACAACCCAGCTGATTCCGTGACCACTTTGTTCAGCAAAGCTTTTTCTGTATCTTTGATAACCTTCGACAGGTCTCCTCCTCCTCCTCCACGCATTTCTCCGTTCGCATAAATGATGCCACGGGTTAACAGTTCGTTTAAACACGAACTCAAAATTCCGTATCTCGCTTTAACATCAGGTGTTCCGATATACTGAACGATATCCGCTCGGTCTAAAAAGGCCTCATCAATGGCTTCTGTGATATTTGACGTTGTCAAAATCATCACGTTGGGTATCGACCTCAACCGATCCAACTCGGTGAGCATAGCGTTTACTGCCCTCAGTGCGTCTGAAGGTTCAGAGCCACTCACAGCCCTCGCTCGAGCAGCTGTCAGACTCTCGACTTCATCTGGTGTTGTGGCCAATACATCAGTGCAAAAAGGATGGTGTTATTATTATTAAAAGAAAAAAGAAACTGTCAACAACCTCGTAATGTGCTCAACACAAGCTCTGGTCTCCAAACCAGAAAGCGTAACCGTACCGATGAGCACGCAAACAAATCTTTGACGATCTTCCGTTAATTCTCGGATAGACCGAAATACCTTCATAACTAGCTTGCCACTTTCGCTAAACCACTTGGAAAAGAGAGAGTGTGCGTTGATTTCAATCAGCTGAAATTCGCGAAATTCTTTACAAAACCGGATAGATAAACGATGTGCCAAAGCTTTACACAAAGAAGTTTTTCCAGTTCCTGGTGGACCGTAGAGTAATACCACGCGATTCCACGCCACGACTTGGCTATCAACTTGCTTTAGTGTGAAGACCAGCGCCGTGGATGCGTAATTCATCAAATAGCTTTTGATAGAAAACTCGAACAGAAGGTTTTCCCACAAGCCATGGAGGGACTGACTGGGAAGCGGTAAAATGTGAGAAGAGGCGATGTCGTCATTTTCATCTACTTGTTCTGTCGGCTCATCTAAATGGGAGAGGATGTGAGGGACACATGCTTTGGGGAAAAAGTTGCACTCTATCCACCATATATATACGAACCAGACTGTAGACAGAATACATAAATATTGACTATGCGCAGTGTACGCCGCAGTAAATGAGGTTTTTTGAAAGAGAGAGAATCAGGACACACGCGAATGAGAGACTGTAAAAGAGATGGTAAAACCTTTGTAGCTTTTATAGCACTCTCGAATCACGTACGATGCAGCCCATCTATTTTAGGCAATACAGGAAGCAGAACCGTATCTAAAATGCCAAAGAATAATCGTACACGAGAATTGAGCGCATGAGTAATGATGATATTCTGATGCCTTTCAAGGGTCTGCGCTGCTTTTTCATCTCTGAAAGCATCACAGTATTGTACGCGGTTGACAGGATACAAACAATGGAGGTGTGCTATGACGTCTAGGTGATGTGGGTTCACATATCACGTGGTTCACAGTGCAGGCAGTTTATAATATTGACGATGGCATTATATGTACCTTCCTCCGCGTCAATCCTGATTTCCTTAACATTCTTTTTGATAATTTCATTCACTGATTTGGAGTGATCAACAATCCCGAAATTTTCAATGACGATGTGCTCTATGTAATGGCGCACAGCCACTTCCACCGACGAAAAACTGACAGGTGTTTGGTCAAACAAACACACTTCCACTATAGGGTTTGTTTGAAGTAAAGTTTAAATGTTCTTGTGCAATTAGCGAATCGAGTTAAGCTGAATTTTGTCTTTTACGTGAGGTTTGTTCAAGACAAGGTAAGGCCTACACTCACCCCATCTATAAAATCCGTAACCTACCATAAAGCTCTCTGTCAACAGAATCTTTCCGCGTTCTTTTGTTGGACTGCATTTCAGAGTTTTCAAATAATACAGTGAAAGATCGCGGGGCGGATAGTGATGGATCAACCTAGAGATGGGTTTGATATAGACCAGAATAGAACGAACTAGAGGATAGAAAAATGGAATAGGCAAAAAGTGCAAAATTAGTGACAAAACTTCAAATTATTCTTTTTTTATAGTGAGTATGTAACATTCTTCGCGGTGACGGTAAGCAAGAATTGAAGGTGCATGGCGTATGGACACACGGCTGATATCTCAGAACAATAAAAGATGCTATGCTTCGTGGCATATACTGCTTCTCAGATGAGAGCGACACGAATATTATTCTAAAGCACATCTTTTGCCAATGCAGAGAAGGATCATATAAGAGCGGCGACCGAAGTGGGCATGCCCATTTAGAATAACCATTCACTACGCCAGACGTGCAGACCACACTCCCTCGATGGTTCTAGCAGACAATGTAGGGGTGGACGTGTATACGTTATATGCACGCGATGTCTTCAAAGCGGGTTCTTAAAAAGTCATTGTTTCTGCAAACATTGCAAGCAGTTTTCGCCGATGCCCATCATAGTCTTCTAATGGATCTGGACCTTCCAGAGATGCCTGTAATGGTGATCAATGAGTCCTCTTGTAAAAGGTGTAGGGCGTTCAGAAAATCATTCTGGGATATGTTTTGTCGATTTTTGACTTGAAGCAGAGTGGCAAATAGGTTTTCCTCGGGAATGGTATCGGTTGGATAAGACCGAACCAACTCGATTATATTCTGCATGAGTTCTTTTATTTTCCTTTCATAGCTTGCTCCATGGCCTGTAAATAGCAAATCCATGTCCAGTCGTCCGGTAGTGGGGTCGACCGCGGCTCGATAAGTGGCCACATGCATCAGTCGAACGGCCTCCAATACGTCATCCTTGGTGACCATGTGGGAGAGTCGCATGCGCGCAAGCGACTCGCTGATTCGTATGAGCGATTCAAGTTGTCGAGTGGTGGCAGTGATGTGATTATGAGAGGTATACTCTGAACGCATATCGACATAGGCCGCAACGAGAGCTTCAGAGGCTTCATCTGAAAGCGTTGGCTGGGAAACGATTTTTGCGTATCGAATGTATCGACAGAGAAATTTGAGTGGCAAAATTTGCAAAGAAGCGGCCGATATTGAATCAGCAGTCACCTCGTCACACGCACTTATGTGCATGTCCTTCTGATGCTGTCCTCCAGGGACCTCAACATTCTTCTTAAAGTACAGCGATACGATGTGCTTGGCCAGCTTGGTGTCTTGCTCTCGGTCGGGATGGTCTAAGATCAAATATATTAAGTCAAATCTAGATAAAATGGTTGGTGGAAGTTGGATGTTTTCCACCACCGACAGTTTTTTGTTGTATCGTGATTCCCGTGGATTGGCACTGGCTAGAATCGAAGTACGGGCATTCAGCGTAGCTATTATTCCACATTTGGCTACGCTTACTGTTTGTTGTTCCATGGCTTCGTGTAGGACCGATCGGGTGTTGTCGCTCATTTTGTCGAATTCATCGATACAGCAAAGACCGCCATCGCTAAGAGTCAATGCGCCACTCTCTAAAACGGCTTCATGCGTATCTGGATCTTTGGTAATATAGGCGGTTAGACCCACCGCACTACTGCCTTTTCCAGATGCAAATATGCCGCGTGGAGCCAAATTGTGCGCATATTGGAGCAATTGAGATTTGCTTGTTCCAGGATCTCCACAAAGTAAAATGTTGATTTCCGAGCGGAATTTCCCCATTAACGCTTCAGCAAAACTCTTGTTTGTACCACCAAAAAGCTGACACAGTATACCTTTCTTGACATCCTCCATCATCCAAATGTTGGGAGCCAGTGATTTGACCAAAAGATTGTAGAGATCCTCACGTTGGGAAACCTGAATGAATTGGTGCTCGTAGGCCAGCAAGTCTGCACCATCTTGATCGCTCGAATCAACCATAGCACTGATTTTTTTACGTAGAGGCGAATCGAACGAATCCGTGGTTTCCGCCGAGGCTGACGTGGGCATTTCGCCATCCATACTTTGGCCCACGAGTTCCAATTCACCACCTCTTTTCCCGATTTTTTGGAAGTGCAAAACGTCAATGTACGTCTTATAAATCTGCTTGATGTTCCTTTGAGACACAGATTGCCGGATCGGGGTTGCTCGGTATATACCCGTCAAAAGCACTTTGTCTCCTGGGCACACGTAGTCGACCAGTGCATCGTGCACCATCAATTGGACGCTTTGAGGAGTCGAACCATCTGGGATCGCATCCGATACTTCTTGCAACCTTATGATTTGTTTGTCTTCGAACAACGACCGATTGTGAATTAATGCAAACGTCAGACGACCCTTGCAATGTGAGCATTGTGTTGGCTCAGCTATACGCCCTCGCTCAATATCCCTCCACATTTGATTAGAGCACTCTGAACACTCAAAAAATGCTCGGCGAATATCAGGGACGATTTGACTCGTACGTATGACCATCCCTCGAATCGATGCAAGCTGGTCAATGTTCCTTGGATCGAGCTCGCTGATTGCGTAGATCGTGTCTAAATGAAACGGCCGCACTTGTAAATGGCACTGCTCGG
Source organism: Eledona agricola (assembly GCA_964023215.1). NCBI lineage: Eukaryota > Metazoa > Arthropoda > Insecta > Coleoptera > Tenebrionidae > Eledona > Eledona agricola. The sequence continues at coordinate 25,094 of CAXIEJ010000066.1, forward strand.
ACAAAGGGTCCATCGTAAATGTATTTCCGATGTGCGAAATCACCATGTCCATAATAGGAATGACCTCCTGCGGGTAAGATAGAAGATTCGAGTACAGCTGGAGATCAAACTGGCGCAAATGTTCGCAATCTAAATTTAAAAACGTAGATTCACTTTTGATGGCCTGCAAAAATGAGGATGTGTTAGAAGTGCCCATAAAAATCGCCCACAAAGACTGTTTGTCCTCGTAAGAAAATTATAATGCATCTCTGTGGCTATTTACTACCCCTCTAACTAACACTTCATTCTCGGTCCTACCTTTGGGACCACCTCTCTCCCCTGTTTTTTCCCAACACCACGCTCATCACACACTACTCCCTCAATTACGTGCCTGCTCGATGAGTTGCAAGTAATAAGGCCTTTCACTCATCTTGCAAAAACCCTTTATAAAGTCGCAAAAAGCCTTAAACGCATCTTTTGTTGTCACCAATGTACCCCAAATGTAACTTGTAGACTGACTTAGCGCCCTCGCTCTCTCCCTCCTTTCATTGCCGCCATCATCTTGTTGACTACTATTTTCACTTTCGCCTTTCCCAGGGTCTACACTTCCTTGAATCAGCTCTTCAAGATGCTTCAATGATTGATCTATTTCTTCTATTTTACTTTTCGATAAACTCGGTGAGGATAACTCAAGTCTTTGTATCAACTCATCCGTGTCACGATCGGTAAAATCAGAAATCCCGTGGGAACTGCCAGTTTGCTCAGGCTCTGAAACAGGCATAGGGGATGACGCAGGACCATAGGCTATTCGCATTCATGATCGAAAGGAAATAGAAAAAGGCAACAAAAGAACTATTTGGCAAATGTCAAAAACATATTTTTTTTCTCTTTCGCTTGTGAAAGCTTTGTCCGGCTAGTTAAAAAAAAAAAGAGCGATCAGCCTCTATAGTGTCGACTTGATATAATCAGCTAATTTTCGATAAAGAGTGCCCCTTTTAGAAATCAATGCAAAAACTAATTAAAAGATGGAGATTTCGTAGAATTACCCCTTCCTTGCATCTTATGACAAAAACAGAATAACTGCTAAAATCAGGTTTTAAAAAAGCTGTAATAAGCTACGTGAAAAGCAAGTCGGTTGCGCGGAAGTGGTAAAACAATAGACGGTCTCATTTATTATAGTATGTATATATATAATGCAGTACTCCACGCCTACGGTGACACAGTGGGAATGATTTGCGTCACGTGACCCCGATGATCGGCTACATCAGCGAGCGACACGAGAGTGTACAGAGAATTTTTCGTCTTGTCCTCGCTAAAGTACCTTGATAATCGGATGCGAACTCGGTGAGGTATTGAGCGAATTCCATTTTTCCAAACAAAGCCATTGACGTTTGTGTCGATTCGGACATCATGAGTCAACATGGTGCGTTGCGCGAAGCGACGGATTTCACGTAGAGCTCGTGGAGCACGTTTTTTAAATGGTCTGTTAAGAGGCCGAAGGGAAAAAAATGAATCAGAATATCAGGAAAAATTGCAATGACTCAAAAAAAGAGAGATATAAAAATCACACATCGCAGAAAAAAAAATCGTAACATATATCACACACAACATTGCCATCAAAAATACTATGGTAGTGATAATAATGCCTACTTAATTATGCTTTTTTGACCTAGTAGTATAGGCAGTTTATAGAACGTACATGCCAATGATGCGCCTATGAAGGTTAATAGTGTACTCTCGAGTGACGGGCAAGTGCTTGTTTGAACTTTTTTTTTTTTTTTGTATCCTTCTCATTTTTTATGCTGCGAAGATTGAGGCTGATGATGTGATAGGCCTAGGGTTAGCAAGTGTATTTAACATCCATACGGCTTGAGTAGCCGATAATCTTAAGCCGCCAAAATTTAAAGGCCGACCTAATTTTATATTTGTATGACGCTGTCATCATGGTCACAGAAACGGTATTCAGATCTTAGAAGCCAGCATATCATTACGGCACGAGAAGCACAAGGCAGTGTTTCACAAAATAGAAAAGATTTTCTCAAGGCTTGTTAAGATGATGACAAAAGCAACAACCAGCAAAGAGATATCATTCAACAGTGCGAGTTCAAATTTCTTTGTCCAGTGGTCTTTCACACTTGATACCAACACATACCTGCGATGGGCGGTGGAGGAACGAGGAAATGCACGCACAGACGGATGAGGAAATAAAGCAACGAGACGACGATCCCCGGACTCAAGCGAACAATACGAATCGGAATATAAAAAAAAACAGCGTTTTTTTTATTATTATTATCTTAAGGACCTCTATTTGAAAAACTAATTTTTGCGAATCATCCCTGATCTAGAATTATTGTGCTCATTAAACAGTTGTAACAGAATGCTTTTCTTATCCCCCCCCTCCTCCACTGCGAGGACTGTATTCCAGCAAATTTTCGTTATAAAGGCCGCTATTTGTTTCCTGAGTGCACACAAGGTCACCCCACCTCCGGGATTTGCGTCAGCACAACGGCTTGCTTTCTTTGTAAAAGTAGTACAATCAGACATTGACTGTTAGTGTATTTCGGCTTTCTTTCGCACTTTTGTATTATCTCTCATATCTTGTATAACGCGCATGAATACGAAACAGCTGAACTAGAAAAAACATTTATCCAGAGTTGTTAACGCATCATTTTTCTTTTTTTTTGCATGTTAGAGAAAGTCTCTCTCTTTTGCTCTAAATTCAAATTTACTTTGCTTGCCTCGCTGTTCAAGTCTGTTTTCCTTATTGTCGTGTGGTCATTTATCCTTAACAATAGGTTTGAGTTTCGTGCCTTCGTCTCGTCAATTCGGGGGTTCTCCAGTTTATTCGAGTGCGGTGCCACACTAGGTTTAAAAATGTGGCCTATGGTAGGCGATTTTTATTGGAAGAGGTGAAATTTACTTATATCAAAGCATGACGATTCAAGGATTGATTCTAATTCAATCGAACCTGTCGGTCCTACAGGAAATACTGTGACGTGTACCATCGGGCATGTGGATTTTAACTGGAATTTGAAGGTGGACGCTTTATTCGAAGTTAAATCTTGAACCTCGAGCACAAGGGCTTTGCCAAAGCAAAGCTTGCATCTCTTTTCTCGACAATAAATAGTGCATTTGATTGAAATAAGTATTTATCGTCGTGCTGAGCGTAACTTTCATCTAACCGCCAAATAAAATTCAAATCTGGCATTAATTGATGCTTTACACAGGTCATTCGTATGCCAAATTTAGTAAAGAATTGATGAACACCTCTTCTGACCACACCATTCACACTCTCTTTGTCGACAAAACTGCAAAGAAAAAAAATGTTGCGCGGAATTTTTCTCGAAATCTCGTATAAACGGATAGGTGAAATTTGTATTGAAAGAAAGTGTTCTTGGCTAAAACGTTCAAGGATGGTTTAGAATTAAATATTAATTATCCAGAAGTATCCCAAGGGAAGTCGTCGCTCATAGCCTCGTCATGTCAGACGCTTGAACCGAAAGCAGGGGAACTATCCTACAGCACAGATAGTACGATGTTTGCAAATGCATGGCTGAGAGAGAGAAAAGAAAAGGTGCTGCCGACCGCGTACATAATGTGAGTTCAGCTAAAATAATATAACATATGGAACGAGTATGTGCTTTCCAAAAAATTTCACCTCGTTGGCAGTTTACTCTCTCTCTCTCTCTCTCTGAGAGGTTGTTCTAGATAGATAGTGTATGCACCATCTTTGATTTCTTGATTTTATAAAATTGTACGAAATTGCAAAAAAAAATCGCTTAACAGGGAGGATAGATAAGGTCGCGGTTACCAAGGATTTTAAAAGGCGTGAGTACAATTGTGTCCGTAAGGTGTTGTTTTTGTGATTGATTGATTTTTCTTTTTCTTTTTCTCGTAGTATCCAAGGCTTTACACGTTAGACGAAAGCTTGGTCCTTGGCTTTCTCTGCCAGTAACAGGTACGCGCGTATCAGATTTGCCAAGTACGTGATCATTAGAGAGTCTTGTATTGAGTTGGAAAAAATTGTATCGAACGATGAATTTTGAGTTGGTAGCAGCGAAAGAGTGTATTGTAAAAATCGTCCTAATTCGGGTTAAGTGGAACTTTCCCATCCATCATGAGATCGATATGTTTAACAATACTCTGCAATATACCACAAATTTTTTCTAAGGTGATTTCAATGTTTGCCAGCTCGGACAACGTATTTGACCTTTCACCTTTATTTTGCTGCACGAAGGTATTGATTGCCACCAAATCAATTTTCGAAGTAAGGTAATCGTTTTGAATGGGCAAGTATTGCTTCTGAATTGGTTCTTTGTTGCCAAATTCAACCGACATGCAATAATATGTATTGACGTTTAGATGCCCCGCAAGTAGATCTGTTTCAACAGTAAGATGGACGGGCGGTAGGGTCATTTCTCTAGATATGAGCTCACCAATCGAAGTGTTTGAAAGACATATAGATGAAGTAGCGTAGTAACCAACTATTTTCGAATCCGGGTTTGTTCTTTTGCTCAGACTCACCATATTCTTGTGAAAGTCATGATTCATGAGCAACTGCTTGGTTCATCGGCGGCCAAAAAAATTACCCATTAGTTATAAAAGTCATCAAAGCTCGGTGTCTGTTATAGATTCAAAGCAGGTTGTTCGCCTCGTCTACGTGGTTTTTTCCCAAACGAACGGCCTCGTAGCTGTGCTTTATATTCCCAGTATACCGCCCGAAAACATATACACGTACCTGTTTGTGATCTGTGTGAACTATAGGAAAGCTGTCCTGAATCTCAACAACCTTCATATTCTCATCAATATTACCCAACAATGTGCCGATCACACGGTCATTGTTTTGATTGCGGCGAACATAGTGATTCAAAATGCTAAAGACGACGAGTGGATGAATGGTGCATCGGACGTATGGTACCATACCCATAGGCAAGTACAGGTTATCCATGCCGTGTGTGTGATGTTTTTTGGCGAGTCGCGTTGGTAGCCCTGTCTTCGCGTCAGAGCAGCTTATTAAAATTCGTGACAGGTGCTTTTTCTTTGAGAGACAAACAAAAAGAAAATGACTATTGTTTCTACACTATTGTGGATGAGAGAGACTATTCTCTATAACAACAAAGACCACGAAAAAATACAGTAAAATTTGGCCTTTTCATTCCGATTCTCATAGAACTAATCCCTTTGTGTTTTTTGCGCCATCAGGTGTTTACATTATAGAGCAAATACCGCGCGTTCTGAAGGTGTTTTCAAATTAAAAGGAGGACGCCATGATACACACACGGGCACAAAAAAAAAAGACCGAAATTAAGGCAGAGTTACGAGGTGGTTTTTTTTTACAACAAGAAACAGCTCTGAATGAGGCGCGATCTGTGATAGGTTTGAGAGTACACTTTCGACGGTGATGCGTACGAGCCATAGCTTGCTAGATCGACACTCGGATGATGGTTGAGCGTAGGTAAAGCTACAATTTCTCTAAAGGTTTTAGACCTATGCGAGCTCTTAACTCATTTGTTTCTTCAATGGTCAAAGTTTTGCGACCAGAATCGATCTCATGCCGAGCTTCTACGGCGTCGGGCTTGCCTTTAACATTTTTGGTATCTGGTTCGTCCAAATCAACGTCAAGACTCTCTCTAGCTCTTAAGATTTTTAGTTCTTCATAATCATCTGAATCGGAACCATCGTGGGAATCAGGAGAAGAATGGCCGCGGCGTTCGCGCTGCTTGGCCTCTTTTCGACAGTAGTGGCTTATACTTTCTGATCGCGATTGATGACCGCTCCTGGAAGACTGATGACGAGCGTTAGAACGTGGGTTTAAATGAGTAGTAGTTTTGATTCTTTTACTGTGGAGGAGAGGATTGGAACTAATACTAACAGACCGATCTTCTAACCGTTTCCTTCGAGGAGGACTAGGACTGGGAGATCGGTCACCCAGTCTCCTTGTTCGAGGAGGACTAGAAGTAGGAGACCAATCATCTGACCTTCTGCGAGGTGGTGGACTAGAACTGGGTGATCGGTCACCTGGTCTCCTTGTCCGAGGAGGACTAGAAGTAGGAGACCTGTCATCTGACCTTCTGCGAGGTGGTGGACTAGGACTGAGAGATCGATCACCCAACCTCCTTCTTCTGGGTATAATAGAAGTAGGAGACTGATCGTCTGGTCTATCAAATGTGTTGTTGTTTTTGGATGAAAAGTGAACGGAACTTTCTGAGGTGCCTTTAGGCGCGTTTTTTTCTTTATCATCGTTTTGACCATAATCTCGGAGTTCTGCATCCAATAAGCTCGGACGCTGTGGCGGAAGTAAATTTTGTTCGGCCAAGACATGCCTCAATGCAAGTCTTGGTAATGTTGTATCAAAAACTCTCTCTTCATGTAAGAGCTGATCGATAAACTGATCGATATATTCTATCGAAAAACTGCCGTCGAGATGACGCAGCTTGAATTTACGGTTGTCCGGATAAAGCCGTTCCAGACATTTGTAAATTTCGACGCTGGTGCCTGTGAGGCGGAGGTAAAAAGCACCGATCAGGCGAACGTAGCGAAAATGCTCTTCTTGAATCAAGGCATGTACAATATCATCTGGAGGCTGGATCATGAGGAGTTTGAGCAAAAGGCAGATGAAAGGAGAGACACATCGATGTGTGCCAAATGTTCCGCCGGCATACTTTAGTTGCATCGCACGACCAACAAGATCAGCAACTAACCCGCGTAGGTAAAGAAATAGCAAAATGACGGGAATAGAATGATAAAAATGTTGCATAACAGTTCAGGAAAAAAAATGAGTACATATGCCATCGCCATGAATTGGAGAGGTAAGACGAACTAAAAAAAGGCTTACTGGAAAAAAAATGAAACTGTTTTATACACCTTGACAAGCACGACATTGCCGCAAATTATTTGGGCAGAGTTGCTTGTGTAGTCTCATAACTGACTAAATAGGATGACCGCTAAGCCAATGTGTTTATACAAAAGCATTCAAGGCAAGAAACAAGAAAAAAGATGAGCGTGCCTATGGAGAGAGACACGTGGGCGGGGGGGGAGACTCAACGCAACTGCATACACGATGTACATTATGTACAGAGAGGAATAGGGCAAATCGAAAAACTATAATAAAATACAGCGAATTTCAAAAAGAAGCCATAACACACGAACGCCATAAACGCATCACTGTGGCGGTGATGAATAGAAATTAAGCTCAAATGTCACCCATTCTAATAAGATAACTAACTCGGGATAAAATACATGTCGTGGTGCGCGATCTAAAGAGACACCTGCATACAGACCACATACACAGCGCATTTCGTACCATTTAGCCCAAAACACTGTTCCTTCCAGTATTTACTAGAAAAGATGCGATCTCTCACGATGCGTTCGATCAGATTCTGTGGGTTGGTTCCATGGACACTTTTGACCCCAGGATCAACTTTATAAGCCATTCTCACTCGTGCAGATTCTGCTAAATTGTAGAACTTCTTGCATACATAGCGGAGATAATTTTTTAAATTTCATTTACGAAGTATCTGGTGTATACACACAAACTTTGCTGACACTGAATAGTGTGTGACGCACATATTATTTCCTCATAGATATTATAATCTCACACACTAGTGTTCTAAAATTGATTGGTCTTTATAATTTTGATTTTGTGACGATGTGATATCGTGATCCTTTCAACTCAGCCAAATAGTCAACCATTTTTTTTTCTTCGAGAAGTAATCTCTCGTATTCTTTTCTGCGCTCTGCCAATCTTTCCGCTTTCAATTTTTTTCTTTCCAACTGTTCGCTACTTGACCTGTTCTTTTGCTTTTCAGCGTGTGCCTCAAGAAGCTTCATATGGCGCAAACCCGCCGCAGCACGCCATTCGAGAGTCGCTTTTTGTTCTTGTTCGAACTGTTGCTGATACACGAGTTGTCGCTTGGCCTTTTCCAAACGCCGCAGGGACACTTTTTTTTGCTCGCGTATCCTGGCATTCCTCACTCGTCCTGTTGAGCATTTAGTCCGTACCTGGACATTGATTACTACAAAAAAATTGTTGTTAATAATGGAAAAACTGTTCGGGTAGTTACGGAAGATGGGCAAACAATGCGGGTAATTACCTGTGATAGGATACCTTAGAAACTGGGGGAACGGGGAAAACATAACGTTGTAATTTACCGTAATGAGGTAAAAGGAATAGATGATTTAATTTTTTTTTTACTCGTCACGACATTTTTTCTAGGCCGTTTGGTCTCGGGTTTAAGCACAAGTGACTTTCGGGCCAGTTTAAGGTACATAATTTCCCCCTACCTTGTGCTGTATGCAATGACATGATTGATCGTATCTGTATAGTGTCATGATCGAAGCGTTATTCGCATATTTGTAAGCAATTTTCATTAGTGAATGAGAGACCATCTCTTCGGGACTCTTCATTTGCTTTACCTAGATTCCGATAGTCCTATCGAGGGGGGACATGCATCGTGAAGTTTTGCACGATTGAAGGAAGCCCTTCGGATTGTTTATCAATTCCTTTTGTCCATTATACCACAATTTTATAGCTAAACCATAATTAGAAAATCCCTGATTGTGCATAACAATTTCTTTACCTGATGAGTGCGCCATTTGATGACCTGACCTCTTTCAATTTAGTTGAATATATCTATCTTATCGGATATACACATGCAGTCAGAAAACAAACACAACGTCACACTGAAGATTCGTTTTGATGAGGGTCGTGTCGAGCATGAACGGCTGATGAAGTTTCCCCATGGTATCACCATCCAAGATGCCTGTGGAAACATTGCGAAGAAATTCAACTTGCCATGCAACAATTATGGCATGTTTATTTTGCATGGGAATCAATCCTCACATGGGCATTGGCTGAATCCGAAAATGACACTCCGAGCTTTGGAAATACGACAAGATGTACGGAGCAGCAATTCTGGGAGTGTACATGAAAAGGGGTTTCACATAACAGGCTTTGACCTTTTTCTGTGCTTAAGCCATTTTCTTTTTTCAAATTTCTGTGAAAGGCAGCTGCTAGCCAGCTGATTTCGATTCCACGGTTATATGCATCACCATCAAAAAGGGTGTATATATCAGTCTGTTATTATGTATGCAGCGGTTTGCACAGCAAGAATAAGAGGAGTTGATGTAATTGAAATTCGCATGTATTTATTTAGAGCTTGGTAAAGTATAAACAACTCCGAAGAGTGTTGAGGGTGTTGACGAAGGATGGGTCTGATAGAAGGATCATGATCGACGACAGTGCTGTAGTGGGAGCGATTCTGCATACTGTTTGCAAGAAAATTAGGATATCAAATCCAGATTTCTATGGTTTGAAAAAAGAAGACACAGGTACACTTATAATTGGCTAAAAAAAACTCTATCCGCGCGCGGCAGCGGTGTTAGCATATAATATTAACATATGTCCATTTTCGTTACTTTTTTCGTTCAAAAGATGTCAATTGGCTGAGCAACGTACTCACACTTCACGAACAAGGCATCTATGATTATATGCCACTTGTTTTGGCCAAGCGTTTTTACATTTACGACCACATCATTGACACGAGCGATCCCGTACAACTGAATTTGATATATGCGCAAGTACGTATCCGCCACATATGCTTACACTTATAGAAGTGACACTTAAAGCAGTAGTGTTAACTTATGATACGTTCTTTGTGCATACTGTGCGTCTCCGACTGGGCTATATAAAGTGCAAAGAGGATGTTCTCTCAGGGAAATACATATTGACGAAGGATAATGTAGTCCGTTTGACAGCATTCATGATTCAGGCTGATCAAGGGTGTTACACTGATTCAAAGAAACCGGCTACGATTGATCGATGCCTTCCGAAAGAGTGGATTAAACAAAAAAAATTGCTGGAAGTTGATATTTATTCTGAGTACAAAAAGATCGCCAGGTTGTCAGAGTTGGATACCAAATTTCGTTATTTTCAACAAGTACTTGAACTCGGGGATTATGGAATAACCCTGTACCAGGGAGCCAAGTTCCTGACGAACAAGAAGAAGGACAAACCGACTCCTGTGTTGATCGGCGTTACGCATCAGCATTTCCGAGTCATGCATCCAGAAGATCGAAGCACATTATATGAATGCCCATTGAAGGATGTGAAGAAAGTGCTTGTTGACAAGGACACCCTTACGTTTGAGACACCCAACGGAGAAGTACATTCACTGCAGGTACAATATGCAGCTTCGATAGCAGAGCTTATAGCTGGCTATCGTGATCTCCGCGAGAAACACAAGGCAGAGATAAATAAGACATCGGTCGAAGAATCATTCTATATTTCGACCAGTGGGTACTCTAATTCTTGCAATTCGGGTTCTTACAGCCTTGGCAACAGCGAGAGAAAATCGGGCGTGCCCGTGCATCTAAATGCGCCTGGGATGGAGAAGATCAACGTGGTGGATCTGAAGACTGCTCGCGCAGCTATCCAACAATTGGTCAGAAAGTTGAAGAACGAGAGTTTAGTACTCCTGTCTGTGGAACAGTCATCTTTGACGGTAGGCCAGACCAGGCGCAGTTGCTTGTCGGTCTTGGAAGACATTGATCAATGCTTGAAGAAGCAGTTGGATTCTAGCAATGTTCAAAATTTGGATGTACCCGTGATTTATGCACACACAAAAGTGTTGGTTTCGAATATGGTCAAACTGTACGAGCTCGTGAACAATCTGGCAGCACTGCAAGATGAAAACAAGGACACATTGATGAGCAAGTGCCGAATGTTCGTAGAACTGGTGGACGATTTTTTGAAACAATTGCAGGTCACTGTGAACAATCCACACGATTTCAAGACGCGGGGCGGCCTAGAATATCGAATGAAGGTGTGCTCCTACGTTGTGCTATTACTGAAGTGCATTATGGACGACAAGTTGAACGACAAGTCGTCTGAAGATTTGTACCTTCAATTGCTTAGTCAACTGAACAACGAGATACAATCTCTGGTCGTTTTCGTGCATTCGCTGATGAAAATGATCAAAAACGGAGACATGATGAGGCAGTGCATGGTGTTGACCAAGGCCTTGACGGGTGCGCATGCTCTGTTTCACGAGGCTGCAACTGTCTTGTCGATCGTGCTGATTGATTCAAATGCACTGAAGGTAATTTATCAGTTGTCCAATGAAGTATCGAAGGCGGTGACAAGTCTGTTGGATTATTTCCACGCGACAAATTTGACGCAAGACATGCTGAATGAGCTCAACTTTAAGGTGGCAGAAGTCAATCAATGTTCGAATCAGGCGCTGAATGTATTGACATTGGTTGAACCGCGCAACACAGGTGATTTTGACTTTACGCTTCCGTACGACCGTGTCTTAGAAGGATTGTGCCAGCTTCGGAACACGGACAGTGATAACGTAATAAAGACATTGTCAGAGATCAAGCAAGTTGTAGCGTCGACCGAAGAATTGATTGAGCAAAGTCAGGGTATGGCGAAGCATAGCGACGCAGCGTTCAACAGGCGCATCAACAACATGATCACAAACATCAGAAAGTCATTGCAGAACCTGATCCAAGGAGGGAAGCAGTTGAATGCACGATCAAAGTCGAGCGATCAGTCCAAGCACCAGATGGAAGACATTTCTTCGATATTAGAAATGTTGATACATGAACTGATATTGGACGTGGGCGCGAGCACAGCGACCACGCACCTCCGATGTCGTTCCAAGGAACTAGTGACCCAAGTGTTGAAGCTAATCCAGCATTTGTCTGTGGTTATTTCGTCGTCCGAAGACAGGAACATAAATTCTCAGACGAGCCACCATATGAACTTGGTGTATCGATTCATGCTCGACCTGCTGAATGGCTTGCGTCAGGCAACGACTGAGCATCAGAGTATGGAGGTGCAATTGCGCCTGCTTCATCTGTCGCAGCGAACGCTGATGCCCACGTCTCAGTTGATTGCATTGTGCAAGCATATCACGCCCACAGTGACTGACGCGGAGCAAAAGCAGACCTTGATTTTTTTGTTGAACAATTTGAACGAAACGGTGTCCGCACTTACCGTTGCCATTAAGAACACTGGGCAGTTAGAAGATCAGAAAGACATGGAAGAGGCGCTGGAACAATTCGAAGCGACCCTGGCTGATCTAGAGGCAGCCGAGATGTCCGCCTTGAACATGTCATTGATACCATCGTCATCCGGACACACTCGCGAAAGTACCCTGACGTTGTACGACCAAGCCGTGTCACAGGTGACCAAGGACTTCGATACCATGGTGATTGTGTGCATCAAAGAGGCGCAAACGACCAACTTGGGGGACCTGACGAGAATACTGGCGGGGGCGGTGTCGCAGGTGGCTGCGGCTGTGAAGTCGGTGGCCTGTATGACGAGCAACAAGGGCGCGCAGAAGTTGATGTTGGCGAATGCCAAAAAATTTACTCGAAATGCCGTCAATGCTATGAGTGCGCTTCGAGTTTTTGCATGCAAGCGATACGACCAATCTCTCCAGAATACCTTTGTCAGTTCGCAGCATGCGGTTGCCGAATCACTGGACATTTTGAGCGGCTCAATTCGTGGCATGGACATTCGTATGGCCGGAGATGCGCTGAAGTGCATTACGCAGGAGAGTTTGCGTCTCCACAACGTCATTCCTTCTGCTCAATTCGATCAAGCTCAGTACGTGGCTGCCTTCAGAGTGGCGTCTGAAATGGCTCAGTCCGTGAGCGCAGCGGTGACTCAGCTCGTGAACCTGTCACAGGCGAATTCGAACCTGATTGGTTCATCCGCACGATTGGTGTCCAATGTGACCAAACAATTTATTGATACTGGCGTCAATGTGGCATCTCTGCTGATAGGTAATTCATCCAGTCATCTGGCTCAATTGGCGCAGGCTCTGACCGACGCAACCAAGTCTGTCATTTTGATCACGGAGATGGTGACTCTGAACCAGGACGTCGAATCTTATCACAAAATCAAAGAAGCGTTGAGTGAACTGACGCATTGCGTTACTGAATTTTGCCAGTTCAGATCTGAATTGAGTCCCTTGGCCGAGTTCACCGCTAACTTGACAAAATTCGAGATCTGCCTGAATCGCCCGATCAAGAGTTTGAGTCTGATTAAGCTGAATTTGCAACCAGTGACGGTGAAGGCACTTACCGAAATTTTGGACAATGTGGTGACTCCAGTGGACAAGTGCTTGAAGGCTTTCCCCCAGATGACACTGGCGATGCACCCGATGCATATTCAGATGATTTTCGAAGGTGCGATGGGCTTGGTGACCTCGGTGATAAACACTTACTATTTTTTCAAAGTTGCGGGAAAAGGAACGGTCGACATGATCGCTCTGATCAGAGAGCTGCTGAATGGGATTCAGGTGTGGAGGATGGCGAACCAGGCTGCAGGACAAGAACTATCGGAAGTGGATGTACACATGACTCAATCTGTACAAGATGCCATTGATCGATTGGCTGAGATGTGCCATATGTTGCTGTATTCACTGAGTGGACAAGGACACCAACTTTTGTCGGACAGCATCAAATCCTTGACCGTCGTGGACTTTGCCGAACGTTTGTTGACCAGTGACAATCCGGCTAAGGTGACAGACAAATTGGTGGAAGAAGTCCAAAATTTAGAGCAAGTGCTCCGAGAATTGGGTTTAGCGCAAGCCAATCTAAACTGGGTCCCTTCAAATACCTCGGATCTATCTTCGGATATAGTGAGTAGTCAACTACTGCAAGCCAGTGCTTCTCTCATCAAAGCGCTCTCTAACATGTGGGCATTGTTCTCAGCTGACTGTGGATCATCTGTCGATGGGCCCTCGAGCATGTCTACCGCTTTACCCCAGCGTATTGCGGCGTATCATTCCTCCGTGGAGCAGTTCCGAGGGTGCTTGTCGCGCACCAAGGACGTAGAATGGGGCAATTCCATGAATGAAATATTTGAGTGGATGCAAGTAATGTTGGCTCAATATGAGACTAAGTGTTTGGAAAAGAAAGAGCAGTCGCTGAGTGTGAGCGAAACCAACTCAGATCAATACAGAGTTGATTACGAGCAACTTCACAACGAGTTGGTGAAGACAATTGGAAAACTAACTCGAGTTTTGTTCGAATTGAATGACACTTTGGTGGAAGATATACCGGGCATTTTGAAGGCATCTGAGAATCTAAAGCAGGTGATTCCGTCCTGGCTCGATGCGGTGATGGCATGTGCGGCTCAAAATGTGAACACGACCATGTGCGATGACCTGATGAGGACGGCCAAAGATGTTTTGAGTCGGATTTTGGCCCTGTTGCGAGACATCTGTCAAGTAGCCCAAAAGCACGAGGAACATGGTCGGACCAAAGAGGTGTGC
>CAXIEJ010000066.1:39563-68563 GCA_964023215.1 Eledona agricola
CTCTTGTGGGATTTCCTGGCCGGAGTCTTTCAAGAGGCCCGTAAGTTCAGGGATCAAGTCGATATCGTCATCCGTGAAGAAGCTGACTGACAGACCGGTGCGGCCGGCTCGTCCCGTTCGTCCGATGCGGTGGACGTAGTCTTCTGTGTTTCTAGGCATCTGGAAGTTGACGACCAATCGAATGTCGCTAACGTCGATACCGCGAGCGGCGATATCGGTCGCGATCAAAATCTCAGCCTTCCCGGACTTGAAGGCATCCATGATGCGCGTGCGCACATTCTGAGGTTTGTCGCCATGTATGGACATAACACGGTGTCCCTTCGCGTAGAGATGGTCGGCCAAAGTGTCTGTCTCGTTTTTAGTCGCACAAAAAATTAGCGTTTTTTCATCACCATGTTCGTTGAGCAAGGCGCAGAGTCGATCCAAAGCTTGCCCACGAGAGCAAAATATCCACTCTTGCGTGACGTTTTTGTTGGCGGACAGCTCGTCCGAACCAATGCGAATTCGGACAGAATTCTTCAAAAATTGGTTTGCCAACTGTTGAATACGCTTGGGCCATGTCGCGGACCACATCAAGGTCTGCCCATCTGGTCGGACTTGAGAAAGGATTTCGCGAACCTGAGGTTCGAAACCCATGTCCAACATGCGATCCGCTTCATCCAGAACGACATAAGACACATCTTGCAACGAAATCGTACCGGAACTCATAAAGTCAATCAATCGTCCAGGCGTGGCAATCACCAGCTGCGGCCTTCGGAAGATCTGGCGCGTCTGGTTCATGCGGTTGCTGGCTCCACCAAAAATACAGGCAGTCTGGTAGCCATAGAAAGGCGTAAATGATAGAAGTTCATCATTGATCTGATTCGCCAACTCACGCGTGGGAGCCAAGAAAATGGCCTTGGGAAGCGTCGGCGAGCGAAAATCTCTCTCAACTTTGGGCTGATTGGCAATGTGATGCAAAGCTGGAAGCAAAAATGCCAGTGTCTTTCCAGATCCAGTTTGTGCCGATGCGACCATGTCACGTCCGGTCAAGGCCAATGACCAACCTTGCGCCTGAATAGGAGATGGTCCGGAGGAAAACCTCCCTTGCAGGCAGGTCCTCACTTTGCTATAAAAGGGCGTGTCTTCAAAATCCAACATCGGGCGAGGACAGTTCTGGCCGATAATTTCCATCGAGTGAGACATTCTCCATTCGTCAATTTCAGACTGCGGCTTCGCAGTAATCCTTTCGCACTCGACGTAAAAATTCTTCACCACCGGTTTCAATTCTTTGGTACTCCAGTCAGGCTTGCTCAACTTGACCCACATCGGATCAGCCGCTTCGTTGTTCATTTGGTTCCGGCCGGAACCATACAGATTCGCTACGTTATTATCAAACCTCGTGTCTCTGGTGTGGGTGTAGCTGGAGCGCGAGAAACTGGGGCGCGTCTGGCGAGAGTCAGAAGGTGACTGATGTGCATCGGGCAATCGATCCCGCTTCAAAAAGCCCATGAAATCATCGGCAGTCTCATTTTGCAAAAAACGGCTCTGGTGCAACGTCCGCCTAACGTAATTCTGCATACATGGACACGAACAAGAGGAAAAAACGAAGAGTTCGGTCAGTGATCGCGTCTCTCAGTTTGAGGCAGAAAAAAAATTTCAACGCGCGACGTTTGTATAGAGAGAGAAGGAAGGGATGCGGCGGCGGCGGCGACACATCTAAAGATGCAATCCACTTTGATAGCAGCGATGCCAATGCTACTTCCTTTTTTGTCGCATCTCCTCCCCGTGTAGAGCGCGCGATACGTCCACCTTCCACTCTCTTCACCGCCACACAGCCCATATGCCTTCTACCCGCCTATTGCCGACTCAACGCGTCTAATCGACTCTATGGCAACCCACACACCCCGCCGCACGTCGCCGTTGATCTAAAACGCAGTCGGGAATTTGAACAAATACCTTCAACTCGGGACGCGATGCCGCACCAAGCGCATGCCTTTTCGATGATGGCTGTGCCACGGAAGTGCGTATAAAATCAACTCGGAGACACGCAGCTCGAGAAGTAAACGCGAACATATCTTAGACACAGATGAACTGATCGAATGCCTTATCAAACCGAAAAAAGAGAGAGATGAGAGAAAAAAAAGGAGTGCTCACAATTCTCTCTCTCCCTCTACTCCACCCCTCAATTCAATTTTTTTTTTGTAATTATGTGACTGGTACAGTCATCAAAAATTAATGACTTCCTTAATAGACGGTGTCCACGGTTTCGCTTAGTAAAAGGCGAAGAGAAAATACGTATGTACACCACCCAGAAGTACGATATTTATCATCCATTCAACCGATATTTATACTCCAGTATTTATTATTTATTATGGGTCTGATTTTTTTTTCCCCGACGTGCTCCTTTACAGTTATTTTCTGCGCACCATGTGTGTGTACACACTTTTTCCATGCACACAAATTCACGATCGCCCTCGGCTCAATCTTCATAGAGAGAGAGACTTACTTCTTCTCAAGCGCAAATGAAAAAAAATCCTTGAGCCCGTTATAAAAACCGTGCTTCTGCATTTCTCGACTCACATAGAAAACAACTACTATCAAAGGCACTACAACGGAAAGATGTGATGAGAGTGCTGTCGTGCAATCGACTTAGATAATTTTATATATACACTCTGTGGGCCGAAAATGCATAGGAGCACAAATTGGATCAACGGAGAGATACCAAACGGCCGGGAAAGTACACACACTCTAATATCACGATCTCCAACGGTGAGCAAGCGCATTTGCAGTACTTCTTTTTTTCTCCTCACAAAGTTTACGAGTCGCTTTGCACTTAAGTTCAATGCCTGCAGTTTGCGAGCACCAGGTCGTCTTGAACGCCTCAATGATGAGACACGTTTTTTTAATAAAAAGCGAGGATGTTCAGAAATAAGGTCAGATTATTATATGTAAGCCGGGGAGGGTTTGGAACGCTGTAATTATTTTGTCTGCTACTTAACATTCAAACTCACCTGCCTCACGTAGTGTTACATGTCTGTGCATTATGCTAGATCACCAGAATCTGCCGTGATCCCCAGGTGTCCGATTCTGAATTTTCTACCAAATTGAGCCGTTGAAGAAGTTCAATTACTTGTCAAAATTCATTCAAATTCTGCTTTAGATAATTGTATTTCATCGTCTTTAAAACCATTCATTTACTGCTCTCAAAGCCTATCTTTTGCATGTACGTCTTTGCTCCTGCATTCCTTTCACGCACTCTAGTCTGCATCCCACGTTTATAGCATCTCGCTGCCATATCTCTAATATTGTGTACGGATCATACAACTCCACGGGGAACGCTCGATAGCGCATATCTTTGATTTGTTTTTGTAAAGCAACCATGTCCTTGCAAGCAAGCCTTTCAAATTATGAAAAATACTTGAAGTATCGGCGCCCAGAGGGCTTTGAGTTCTCTTACTCTGGTGACAAAACGTACGCGATCTGTTAAGCAAAATGCCCTTGATTATTTCCCATCATTATCGGAATGCTTCTCTCTTTTATAAAGGCATTCTGAATTTACTTCTACACTGCTCAGCTCATGCAATTTTCGCCACACTCTCTCGAGTGAATACGGTGATAGCTGGGATTGCCTTTCACTTACTTTCTCTCATAAGATATGTGTGGATTCTAGAAAAAACAGACAACTATACCATAGGAAGCATAACTGCAGAAACCGATCAGACTGTTACAGTTTCTACACCAGAGGGGCATGTACGTTAAACTGAGCACTGGCCTGTCTCTAAAACCCTTCCCCATCGTGTGTGTTCGATGATACTGAGTTTTACTTTTTTTAAACACACGCTTGGATACATACCCAGGAACACATCGTGTCTAAAGAGCAGGCTGAGCATCTCAAGGTCAACCCTCCAAAGTTTGATGGTGTCGAAGACTGTACCTAACTATGATTAAGTTTTTGTGAATTCTGCTTCATACACGTGTGTGAACACTCTGTGTGTCGAGTATTCGCGAACAGATTGTGTAAAAATATAATACTAATTTTTGACTAAATTAATCTCGTACGCTTTTCCAGGCTCGACAATACCCTATCTTTCGGACGCCTCAGTTTTGCACAATCTCCGTCTTCGCTATGATGCCGATATTGTCTACGTACGTTTGTTTCGAACTTCGAACAAAACTCAATCACCTCGTTCTCATCTCAACAACCTCCTCTTTCATTCAGAGTAGACCTACTCTGGTCTATTTTTAGTGGCGCTCAATCCCTATAAGCACATTCCTATCTATACCCAAGAAATGATCAATTTGTACATGGGCAAAAGGCGAGCGGATATGGCACCCCATATTTTCTCTTCTGCAGAAACTGCGTACCGATATATGCTGGAACAACAAAAAAATCAGGCGATGCTCATTACAGGAGAGTCCGGAGCCGGGAAGACTGAAAACACCAAAAAGGTGATACAGTATTTGACAACTATCGCTGGTCACGCGGGATCCTTGGGCCAACTCGAGAATCAGCTGCTGAAGGGCGAACCCGCTGCTGGAAGCCATCGGAAATGCAAAGACGTTAAAAAACAACAATTCGTCACGATTTGGGAAATTTATCAAAATCACTTTTGACAAAGGAGGGTACATTTCAGGCGCTTCTATTGTGAGCTACTTGCTCGAGCGATCGCGTGTTGTGTGCCAGGCACCTGGGGAACGTTCCTTCCATATTTTTTATCAAATTTGCACCGGATTGACACCAGAGCAAAAGCAAAAATGGTTCATTGGTCCTCCAGAAAGCTACAAGTTTCTCTCTGGGTCCGGATGTGTTGATGTCAAACACGTAGATGATGCGAAGGAATTCGGGTACACGCTCGAAGCGATGAGAATATTGGGATTTGACGAAGACGAAATCGAGACTCTGATCAAGGTGATTGTCGGTGTGCTTCAACTGGGCAATCTGGAATTTTTGCCCGAGAATTCAGGCGAATCATCTCGCATTGGAAATCCGGAGGTACTGAACCGCGCATGTGAGCTACTGGATGTGCCTGTGGATATACTGGAAGATGGTTTACTGCGCCCGAGAATTAAAGCTGGCAGAGACTTGGTGTCGACGGTTTTGACCCCAGAAAAGGCCGCAAATTCTCGTGATGCCCTGTGTAAGGTGTTGTACGGGCGAATGTTTTTGTGGGTGGTGCAAAAAATCAATCAAACGTTGCATGTGAAGCCAACGCATTTGAGTATCGCATCTTGGACATTGCAGGATTTGAGATTTTCAAACACAACAGTTTTGAACAGATCTGTATCAACTATACAAACGAGCGGTTACAACAGTTTTTCAACAATCACATGTTCACCTTGGAACAAGAAGAGTACACGCGCGAGAAGTTGGACTGGGAGATGATTAATTTCGGGATAGATTCCCAGATTACGATTGATTTGATTGAGAAAAAGCCCAAGGGCATTTTGGCACTTCTGGATGAAGAGTCCGTGTTTCCGTCTGCCACCGATTTGACGTTTATTGCCAAATTGAATGCGGCGCATGACGGAAAGCATCCGAAGTATCGAAAGAGCAAATTGGGCTCCTCTGATTTAACCTTCACAGTGGTTCACTATGCAGGTGACGTGGAATACAACGCGAGTATGTGGTTAGAGAAGAACAAGGATCCGTTGCATCACGATTTGGAGGCGTGTTTCAAAGATAGTAAAAATCCAGTGATTGCAGCCTTCGTGACGCAATATTCGATAGATGCGTCTAAGACGGAAGACGTTGTCGCGACGGGTCGATCGAGTTCTAGGAAAAAGGGTTCAGCGTTCATTACTGTGGGCTCTCAATATAAGGAGCAACTCTTAGAGCTTATAGACATACTTGAGGCGACGCACCCTCACTTTATTCGCTGTATCCTACCGAACCGAGAGCAGACGCCAGGAACCGTTGAGGCACCGATCGTGTTAGATCAGCTACGATGCAACGGCATTCTTGAGGGAATCAGAATATCTCGAAAAGGATTTCCAAACCGCCTGGTTTACAGTGAGTTTTTGAAGCGGTATCACTTACTGGCTCCCGGCATGTCAAAGAAGGTAGCCGATCCCAGAATGGTCGTGCAGTCATTGATTGAGACGCTGGTGAACAAGCAGCTGATTACAGATCCTGACGAATACCGAATGGGCACGACCAAGATTTTTTTCCGAACGGGCGTGATTGGCCGCATTGAGAAGGCGCGTGAACAGCAAATTGCGGGGTTCATCCCGGTGATTCAGGCAGCATCGCGTGCCTATTTGTCTCGCAAATATTTCAGTGTTTTGCATCAGAGGAAGCTGGCACTGGAGATTATCCAGCGCAACGTCCACGCTTGGTTCGAGTTCAAGAATTGGCCTTGGTTTAAGCTTTATACAAAGGCGCGCCCATTGCTGAAGCGCCGAAACTTCGAGAAGGAGATGGAGGAGCATTTGGAGAAGATTCAGAAGCTGGAATTGACCAACAAAGAAGGGGAGCAGAAATGTCAGTTGATCGAAACTTCATTGAATGCATTGAAGGCGGAACATGACAGGGTTAAGGGTAGGCTCGAGGAGTTGGAGGCGGTCAAAGAAAGGCTGGGAGGGGAGAATGCGGAGAACGATCGCATGCGCAAGATTCTCGAAAGTAAAGTGGAGGAGTTGAAAGCGATGATAGAAGATCGCGACATGTTGCTGGAGGAATCTGACCTCACGCAAGAGAATTTGTCTAGTAAGCTGCATGAGCTCGAAAAGGAGTTGGATGACGAGATTGCGAAGGCGGATCAGCTGGCGCTTGACAAGAAGAAGAATTTGATTGAGCTTGAAGGATTACATGCGCAGCTAGATACAGTTCAAGAAGAATTGTCGTTGGTAAAGCGTAACAACCAGCAGTTGGAGCAGGATTTGATGAACAGCGTGAATGATCGGGATGGTGAGCAGAATGCGAAAGAGCAGCTGCTGCGTCTGAGAAAGAAGTTGCAGGATGAGTTGGAATCGATCACAGAGGAATATCAGGGCGTGAAGCACGAAAAGCAGGAGTTGCAAAAGAAGTTGACGAAGGCCGATCAGACTGTTAAGGAGCTAAGAAACACGTTAGAGTTGGAAGGGGAGAGTCGAGTGTCGATCGAGGGGCAATGGAAGGCGTGTCAGAAAGACTTGAAAGACTTATCCGAAGAGTTAGATAAGCGCGATCGAATGGTGAAGTTGCTTGAAAAAGGAAAGAAGCAGTTAGAGCAGGATTTAGAGCAGTTGCAGGTCCAGATGGAAGAGGACAGCAAGAGCTATCACGATTCACTGAAGGTTCGGATGAGAGAAGAGGAGTTGTCGACGTTGCAGGAAGAGCTGAGCAATGAGATGAGTGAGCGTGAGCGATTGTCGGCATTGAGCGCGAAGTTGGAGAAGGAGATTGCAATGTTGAGAGAGCAGTTGGAGAAGGCGCTGGCGCAGATTGCGCGCCTGGAGAAGTTGAAGGCGCAGTTGGAGAGCACGGTGGCTGAGTTGACGTCCAAGTTGGAAGAGGAGGAGAGGAAGGTGGCCAAGTTGCTAAAGGACAAGAGGGATCTAGAATCCGAGTTAGAGGGCATGACGGCTCAGTTGGAGCAGCAGACGCGTCAGCAGGCGGTGCTGGAGAAGGCGAAGAGAAAGGCGGAGACAGAGGGGAAGGCGTTGCGACAGGAATTGGAAGGCGAGAAGGCGACGCGAGGAAACGTGGAGCGCGATTTGAAGAAGGCGCAGCATGAAGTGAACACGTTGAACCAGGAGTTGGAGCAGTTGGAGAAGGCCAAAGCAGTGAGCGAGAGAACGAAGAGAGAGCAGGAGTTGGCATCCGGTGGCATGGAAGGGGAGCTGAGGGAGTTGCATGAAGAAAAGGCGTTGTGTGAGCGGAAGTTGAATCAGCTGGAGTCTGACGTGGAGGAGTTAGAGGAGCAGTTGGATGAGTTGAGAGATGAGCGAGACAATTTGGCATCAGAGAAGGTGAAGAGTGAGTGTCGCTTGGAAGAGTTGCAGCACGCGTTGGATAGAGAGAGTGATGCGAACGTGAAGTTAGAGGGCATGGTGAAGCGCCTGGATTCTGAGTTGCAGGAGGTGAAGGGCGAGTTGGAGAGTGAGGGAAAGCGAGCGAGTCAACTGCAGAAGATACAGAAGAAGGCGCACGCGGATACAGAGGAGTTGGTGCAGCAGATTGCGAATTTAGAAAAGTCGCTGTCGAACAGCGAGAAGCAGAAGAAGAAGATGTCGTTGGAGGTGAAGGATGCTAAGAAGACGTCGACGGAGTTGCAGTCGATGTTAGACATGGCGAACAACGATTTGTCCACGATGAAGGCTCGGTTGGAGGAGATGCAGTATCAAAGCGAGAAGTTGGGGGATCGAGCGATGGCATTGGAGCAGGCGCGAAATCAGCTCGAGGTGCAGTTGCGGATTGCGGAGGAAGAGGCGTACAATGCGGAGGCGGCGAGGAAGAAGTTGCAGTGCGTGGTCAAAGAGTTGGAAGGTGAGTTGAGCGCGGCGTCAGATGCGAGTATGGTGGAGCACGAGGTGCAGACGTTGAAGAATTGCATTGCGAAGCAGCAGAGTGAGTTGGAGCAGCAGCGCGCGTTGACGGAGAAACAGAGTCAGATGCGAGAGCATGCGGAGGAGGAGAGATCGTCGGCGCAGCGCGAGTTGGAGCAATTGAAGGTGAGAATGAGTGAGGAGACGAAGAAGAGCGGCAAGCGAGAGAGGGAGTATGGTCTGTTGCGTGCGGCGCACGAAGAGGCGTTGAAGGGTGCGGAGGAGCAGAAGACGCTGAATAAGAAGTTGGCGAAGAAGGTGGAGCATTTGGAGAGGGAGAAGGAGCGGAACGCGACAATGGTGTCCTCGTCTGAATTGCAAGGTTTGAAATCCGAGTTGAATGCATTGCGTAGTGAGTTGGAGCGCGAGCGTGGACAGCGCATGTCTGCTGAGCGTCGATCTGAGTCGTCGTTGGCGCAGGTGGTGACCTTGAATACTGCGCTGCAGGAGGTGGAAGAAGGGAAGTTGATGAGTGACAGCCAGAGACAGAGACTCGAGAATGATGTGCGAAGAATAGGTGAGCAGTTGGAGGAGCAGGAGCAGACTGTGTCCGAATTGAGGGAGAGGTTGTCGGCGAAGGAATTAGAGTGCGCGAATTCGTGCCGTGGGTTAGAAACAGAATCTGAGGCGCGTGCCAAGTATGAATCGCTGCACGCGGCGCTGAGCCGAGACCATATTGAGGTGAAGAACCGTTTGGAGGAGCAGACGAAGGCGAAGGGCGAGGCAGAGTCGAGAATGAGGCAGGTTGAATTGAACCTTGAGCACTGGAAGACGCAGGCGTATGCGTCCGAGTCGGACTATGCGGCTTTGAAGAAGGAGAGGAAGCGTTTGTTGGAAGAGTGTCGCAAGTTGTCGGAACACGCAGACAATTTGAAGTTGGAAAAGAGCGAAAAGGAGCATTTGGCGTGGAAGTTCCAGCAGGAGTTGGATGCGTTGAATGCCCAGTATGATCAAGAGCACCGCGTTCGATTGCAGGCTCAGAAGGATGCTCAAATGCTAGAACTTCAATTGAGCGATGGTCGCGAGGCGTTAGATCAGCACCATCGTCAGAAGGCGCAGTACACCAAGCAGATGAACGATCTTCGCCAAGAGCTTTCCGAGGAGAAGAGTTCGAATCAAAGCTTGCTCTCTCGCCTATCCAGTCTGGAACAGGAGCGCAGCCAGCTGCAGAACTCTCTTGCAAACGCCGCGCAAGCGCTCAATCGCGAAGTTGAGAACCGCGGCATCTCAGAAGAAGCCAAGCTTGCTTTGGAGCGCGAATTGGTTCAAATACGCGACCGACACGACCGCGCCTGTCAAGCGTTGGATACCGCCGAGCGTGCTCGCCGTACGGCCGAGTCCGAACTCGCCGCGCTCAACGATCGAGTGGGCGGCATGAGCATTGAGCTGTCCAAGTCCGAGAAGGCCTTCTCGAGCATGGAGACGGAACTTGGCGCCATGCGCCGCAAACTCGCCGAAGCGCAGTCTCAATCCAGTCAGCACCAGGCCGAGTTGTCTCACGCTGAAAAAGAGCTTCACCGCCTCAAGGCTCGTCTCCAAGAGTCCGAGGACGTTGCGATGCACGCCAGCGTCAATCACCGCGCCATGGAGGACCAGGTCAGCAGGTTGAAGGAGGAATTGCGCGTCAAGGACGAGCATCTCGAGGTCGCCAAGGCTGACCTTGACAAGGAAAAGTCTAAGCTGCTTGCCTTTCAAGAGCATGCTCGCACAATGTCCAGTTTTTTCAAATGAAGCATTATTTATCCCTCGCTACACTTCTCTTTCACTGTGTAGAGAGAAGCGTTCGCGCGCATTGGCACGAAAGTAGAGTAGTCGTGCGCACTTCCCTCTTCTCTTTTATAAAAAATCGCGTGCTGTGTGTGTGTGTGTTAGCAGTGTCGTCTCTTTCAAACACAGCTCTGTTTCGTTTATATATTATTATTATTTGATCGCTCTGTCTCATCTGTGCGTGTCTCCTCTCTGTGCGCGCAAATCAGAAACTGTTTTCTCTAAAAAATCTCCTTCTCTCTTCGGTGCCAAGACACGTGTGTGGAAGCACATGTCTCTCGTGCGCGCACGCGATGTCTCACATGGCGTTGTTGTTGCTGTTCTTCGCTCGTTTGTTTTCAACTTTGAGTCGCTTGCCCGAAATCTGGAGCCCGTTGAGTGCCGAGATGGCCGCTTGTGCAGAATGAGCGTTGTCGTAAGAAACGAAGCCGAAGCACTTGCTCTCGCCAGAAGCCTTGTCAATGTACACGTTGGCACTCAGTATGCACCCGTAGGGCTGAAATATCGTGTACAGCTCTTGGTTTCTCCATTCCTTCGGCAAATGCAAGACGAACAAGTTGGCATCGACTGGTCCCTCCTGCTTGACCCCGTGCACCATGTGCATCGCATTGGGGAGAATGGGTCCCATCTGCATGAGCGACTGAACCGGATTGGTCTGCGGCGGCATCATGGAGAGCATAGGGTTGGTGGGCAGGGTGTTGGGCCACTGGTACTGAGGTGGGTAGGGAGAGACGTTGTAGTTGATCGGATCGTTCGGCATTGGAGCCATCTGCGGAATACTGGCTTGTTTCTGGACGAGGGACAATCTGGACTCGATCGACTGCAAGACTGAGCTCAAGTTCTTGGGTGCTTCCGCGTCGCCGCCGGCCATGTTGATTGAGTTGATGGGGACCATGCCCGGAGAGTAGTATGATGGGTAGTGACAGGGCTGCCCGTAGGGCGTGGCGAGAGAGTGATGGTGTGTGCTCAGCTCTTGCATTCTTCTCCGCCTTTGCTTTTCCTTGGATGTTTCCGCGAACGACACAGTGATCAACTGGTCATGGATCTTGCCCTTGTCGTTTAGCATGTCAATAGCCTCCAGTGCCGCCATTCTGTCTGTCATTCGAATGAAACCACAGCCGCGACAACAACCATCGGTCGAGTTAGAAAGGATCTTGATTTCTTTAATATTTCCAAATGGTTCAAACAAATATCGAAGATCTAAATCGGTGGTGCTGCGGGGCAAGCGGCCTACAAAGAGCTTAGGCTCTAGTCGAGCATTTTCTCCTTCAGCATAACGAATTTGCATGTAATGATGAGACTAACATAACAGCAAATACATATGTTTAAATCAACCAAGAGGATGGTGTACGCGCGCGCATGGGGAGAGCAAGGAGTCAATCGTTCAACAAATCGTTACCACACATTCAGAAAGGATTCAAGCATCCACGAACGAGAGAGCGCGAAGGGATCAAGAGAGAGAGAGAGAGATAGCACCAAAAGGAAAATATTTCGCGATGCGGCAAAAATATAAGTATCAAAACGGAAAAAAAAAAAATAGCCATCAATCAATGATAATATTTTATGGCACTCTCTGCGCGCGCTGTTACGCCGATAGCGAAAAAAATTTCGAGTGTGTGTGTGACATGATGGTGCTGCATACGGGGTGAATTACACATTCCCTGTACATCAAAAAACAGAGTAGTCTTCCGAAAGAGACTATTACTACTACTACGACTACACTACATAGAGGAGTATGTGCGCGCAGTAACAAAATGGGATGTCAGGGGATATCGTCATACCCCAGGCAGCATGTGTCTCTCATTGAGGTTCGATATTGCATTGTCTGCTTCCTTCCTTGTCACGAACGACACGAACCCATAACCAGCTAAAGAAAGAAGAAGAACACACAAAAGGCGAACGTCAGTCAACTTGTCTATACAAAACAAGTGTATATAGAAAAGGGTGAGGTTTCTCTCTTCTTTCTGTTGGCGCCAGCTATGGTTGTCCCCGAACCAGCCGTACCTTTCGAGTCGTTGCCCATTCTGTCATTGAAGACGACGAGTTCATGAATCCGGCCGTAGTGCGAAAAAAGTTCGCGCAGGTCCGCCTCGGTACAAGAGGACGGAATCTGACCCACAAACAATTTCGGCGAGTCTACGTCCCGCGAACTATGATTCCACGCATTCTCTCGGTGGGCTTCGTTCGCATTCCCGGTAGATGGGGGAGGAATACTCAGCGACCGTGACGCACTGTCCATTGACGCACAAAATGAAGACTAGTTCAAACCTGCAATACTAACCGAATGAATGCCACCACACTGCTCTCTACAAATACAGAGGCAAGCGTCAAAGGGTAGCGACACGAAAGAACATGTAACAACTAATATCGGAAAGGAAAATAAAGCCCGAGAATAGCATAGGATGATTTAAAGAAACCGCGTTCACA
The DNA here is from genome assembly GCA_964023215.1 of Eledona agricola. NCBI lineage: Eukaryota > Metazoa > Arthropoda > Insecta > Coleoptera > Tenebrionidae > Eledona > Eledona agricola. Next base: position 52,266 of record CAXIEJ010000066.1, read on the forward strand.
CATACATTCTAGGTGGTCGTGTGTGTATACAAAGAAACCATACACACACACACACACACACACACACAGCACACCTTCTTTTGTAGCTCCAACCACATCATCGTAGCAGCTCCCTCTCAACTCTCTCTCCGTCTAGACAAAACAGAAGGCGCGGCCCATCGTCTACTCTACAACAAACGATGGGCATATTGTCGCGCGCGGACAACCCCCCCCTATCGTCCACACAATAATATATATATGTGTGCAGCAGAGGACCACACGGTACCTTGACACGCACACGTCCCGGGTCTCTCTTGTTGCATGCGCACGGTCTCTAATGGGCCTCGAAAATCTACCAGGTGCCCGCGCCCCGGAGGAACCACTCACGCTAACAGAGCTGCTCAAAGACGCTCTCGCGCCAATATTTCAGGCTATTTCACTTCACTGCCCTTCGACATCGATCGGTCGAGCCGAAAATCATCGGGTGTAAGCGGGCGCTTGTCTTTTGTTGTCGTACTACCAGCAAGTACACTTGTTTGGCGAAAAGCAGCGCAAACGGTCAAGCACAAACCTGTACACAAACGTTTGGCTACAACGAGTTGCTCTTCGTCGTAGCTTCTCCTCCTTCCGCAATGGCCACGTACAATGGTGGTGGCTGAGGGGGAAAGAAAAAAGGGTAGCTCGAGACTAGCGTTATATATTACAGTTTTTCGCTCTTTGGACCGCGCCTCTGATGCAGAACCGCCGATTTTTCCACCATTGCAAAATATCAAGGTATTTGATGATGCAGATGCATGTGCGATGAACGAAAATGACGATGTTTGAATTTGCAAGACGCCACGTGGTGAGCCTCCCTCAGATATATCAAAAAAGATGCGATTTCAAAAACAGCCGTGTTCTTCTGAGATTCTGCTTTATTGCTGAAAACGGATAAAATCAGATATGAGTGATTCAACTTTTTCACCTTGCTTTGGTCAACATCCGGTCAACTGAAGTCTGTTAATCATCATCATTCAAAGCAGGGAGAATATGAAGAATAGCCGCCGCTTTTTCGGTACGAATTATTTTTGTGATATATATTTATTTGTCCCTCTGTCGTTCAAACAGTTCAAATGATCGGTGATTCTTCACCCGATGTTCTGAAAAAAAAAGGGGATGATGCCTTCGCTGCAAAAGACTTCAACTTGGCGGTTGCCATGTATACACTGGCGATCGAATTAAATCCAGACAGTGCGATTTTGTACGGGAATCGCAGTTTGTGTTATTCTAAGCTCGAGCAGTATGCGGCTGCGTTGTCCGACACTGATAAGGCACTGGAGCTCGACCCGAAATACGTTAAAGCACATTATCATCGTACCTGCGCACTCTTGGCACTGGGAAATGTAAAAGCTGCCTTCATCAACTCGAAAAAAGTACGCCACTTTTGCTAGATTCCAGTACAATATAGCAGTTTCGCAAAATAACGCGTTTCTACAGTTCAATCTCACATTTGGATCCGTCTTCTAATTATCCGTATACTCAAAATCTTTAGTTGGTAAAACTAGATCCAAAAAACCCCCGAATCCTCAAGCTTTTTGCAGATATCAAAAAGATTTACGTAAAGGATGAATTTGCCAAGGCATTGATCCGTGAAAAGTCAAAGAGGGCACTGGATGTGGATCTGGAATCTATTGGTACGCCGCTTTGAGTAAAAACAAAGGCATTCATCGCCGGTCGATGAGGGAGTATTGGTAGAGTGTACCGCAGATATTGTGTGTGTGACCCCTATTATATACTGATTTTTCCTTTGTCTTCTTCTAGCTTCATCCCCGTCGTACGATGGTCCACCACTTGGAAACCAAATAACCGTCGAATACGTTGAGGCCATGATCGAATACTTCAAGAACCAAAAATGCATCGAAAAGAAGCATTGCTATCAGATCATTATCTGGGCCAATCAAATTTTGGAAAAACTGCCTTCGCTGGTCGAGCTGACCATCACAGAAGGCCAACGCCTGACGATCTGCGGCGACGTTCACGGACAGTTCTATGACTTTTTAAACATCTTCAAGATCAACGGACCTCCGAGTGAGACAAACATGTACCTTTTCAACGGTGATTTTGTGGATCGAGGAAGTTTTTCGTGCGAAATCATCTTGACCATGTTCGCCTATCGGTCTCTCTATCCGAACTCGTTCTTCCTTGTCAGGGGCAATCACGAAAGCCGATCGATGAATCAGACCTACGGATTCAAGGACGAAGCCGAACAGAAGTACGGAAAAACCGCGTACGACATGTTTTCCGAAGCGTTTTGCTCGCTTCCCATCGCCCACACTGTCAACAAAAAAATATTCGTAGTCCATGGCGGATTGTCGAGAGACGCAGAACTCAAGCTTGGGGAGATCAATACCATCGACCGGTACCATGAACCGGCTCAAGATTCCTTGATGTCCGATCTGCTCTGGTCTGATCCCCAGCCAGAATTGGGATTCGCGCCGAGTAAACGAGGACATGGCGTCATGTTTGGACCGGACATCTCGCAAACTTTTTTGAAAAACAACAACTTGGATTTAATTGTCAGATCACACTGTGTCAAACAAGGCGGCTATGAAATCGAAGCCGATGGAAAATTGGTCACAGTGTTTTCCGCACCCAATTACTGCGACGAAATGGGCAACTTGGGAGCTTTCCTTAGACTAACAAGTGACATGAAACCGGAATACGTGACATTCGAGGCCGTCCCGCATCCAAAGTGCAAGCCTTTCATCAACAACCCCTTTTTTGGTATGTAAAATCATACACACACCTCATCCGTGTATACAACACACATAAAGGCAAAAAGCTAGAAGCGCCTCGACGACACACCAGGCCTTTTTCCTGCGGTGAGGGTGCATGCGCATCTTCGGTTAACGAAAGCATCTGGGCCAAACTCCCGGTGAATGATGAGAGAGAGGGCTTCAGGGATGGCTGCGCGCGCAGTACACATTGAGATAAAACACAATTCTCATCCGCGCGCTCTTCTCCTTCAGCTTAGAATAATTTACCGCCGACGTCAACCACTCCCTGAATGCGCAGATGCTCCGCGCCGAGAGATGCTGCAAGTCGGTTGAAAAAAAAAACTCCCACACACTTTCTTGGCTTACGCGCGCTTGTGTGCTTTTTTACGCGGCTCCATCCGAAGAATCTCTCTCTCATGTCGAGCACATCATCAGCTGCTGAACAACCCCAATATCATCTCTCCTCGAAAAAAACAGACGGCCGCACCTTCAGCGAGTGCGATCTCTCCCTGCGTGTGTCAATCAACCAACTCGCGACCGCCGAAACAAAATCAAAGCGCACTTCGAACCATCTTTCTCACAATAAACTTCGTACACACGTTTCATACACCAAAAAAAAAAATAATTTGAACGAAGGAAAAAACAATCTCTTTACCCTTCCTGTCCAAACTCAGTGGTGAATTGCGCATGCCGGTCCAAATCCGCCGCGTTAACCGTCGGACGTGTCGACTTAAGTGCTTTGAAAAAGTGCGACAGCGTGACCAATGGCTCCAACAAGGCATCTCCTTCAATGTCCATCCAGTTCATGGGCGTGCCCTGGGGATCTCCGGGAGAACACGGTTCCCAGTATGTCCTTTGCTGTGACATGTCTTGACGGTCCGGGGCGATGATGCTCTTGAAGTGAGTGGCACTTTGCACCATTCGAATGGGATGCATCAACGCTTCTCGCACGATGACGGCAATATCTGATCCAGAATAGCCTTCTGTTCGAGATGCCAACTCTTTGTAGTCAGCCTGCTTTAGTGAGTTGGGCGTGCAGCCCAAGTGCATCTGAAACATCTTGGCGCGCGCAGACTCGTCCGGCAGGCCGATGTAAATCCTTTTTTCAAATCGTCGTCGAATGGCTGAATCCAACATCCACGGAATGTTCGTGGCGGCCAAGACGAGAATTCCGTCGAGACTTCTTCCGACTCCGTTCATCTGAATCAAAAACTCTGTTTTAACTCGCCTTGTAGACTCCGACTCCGAATCGCTCCTCGTGGCGCACAGGGAGTCAATCTCATCTACGAAGATAATGCTAGGCTTCGACTCGTGGCCCAAGGTAAAGAGATGACGCACGAGCTTCTCAGACTCACCGAGCCACTTGGACAAAAGATCTGAAGACGACACCGAAAAAAATGTCGCAGATGCTTCAGTAGCAACCGCCTTCGCCAAAAAGGACTTCCCTGTACCTGGCGGGCCGTAAAGCAAGATGCCATGCCAAGGTTCGCGATTTCCAACGAAAAGGTGGGGAAACTTGATGGGCAAAATGACGGCCTCCTTAAGGGCCTCCTTCGCAGACAACAACCCAACTACATCGTTCCACTGCACGTTTGGACATTCTTGTAGGATTGTGCCTCCCAACGCGGTTTTCATCTTCACATCGGAATCCTCTGTGGCTTTCTCAGCAGCTCTTCCATCTCCTGCGACGGCTTTTTTCTTCCTGAAACAACAACAACAACATGAGCGCCGCTCGTCAACATTATTTTGTGTACAAAATCATCTCATCCATATGAAATAGATTGTTATATATATGAGAAATGACACACACGAAACGACCTGTTTAAAAAAAAATAATTGAGACATACTCGGCGGATTCTTGACCTTCCAAATGGCGCTTGATCTTCTCCGCTCTCTCCATGTACTCGACTGTCTTCGCATGAATGGTAACCTTGCGCTTGTCGTTCTTCTCGTCTTTGTTTTTCATTGGGGAAGAAAAAAAAAGAGAGGTCAATCTGAGACAAGATCTAAAACATACACACACGCATCGGGCATCCACCAACGAGATGCCTCCTGCATCATCCCGACACCAGAGAGACCCCGCGCACGCGCCTCCCTATTCGTGCACTTTTTTCGGCCAAAGGCATCTCTCTCTCTCATTTCTGTTAAAAAAAAAAATGCCAGGTAAATTCCCACACAAATTTTGTGTATGAAAAGTGCATCCCTCGACCTGTACCCATTCTCTTCTCTCTCTCTTTCTATAGATTCACAATCTCAATGCCTCGCTCTGCCTTGCCTTCGGCGTACATGTTGCTTCAATCGAGTGATCACCCCATCACACATGCGTGAACCCCTCTATTTTACCACTCGAATATCTCCCTACACATACATTTCAAGGCCATCATGAAGTAATCCAGCGCAGGAAGGTACAACTTGTATGCTTCAGAATAGTTGTCTTTCTCATCTTCATCTCGTGCTCGCCTGACGAGCTGAATCGCATTTTCAAGGAAATTGCAATCCGCCATCTCTCGTCTGTGCGCGAGAAGCCCCAGCTGGTAAACTTTCAACTTCTGGCACGTCTCTTCTCCCCCAGAAAAACAGAAAGTAGAGTACAAAAAAACCTTTTTCTCAAAAAAAAGGGAACGACGTAAAAGAGTCTCACCGAGCTGTGAATCTAAAAAAAGTCCAGTACAAATAAGTCGCACGCCATTTGTGCGCTGCAAAAAACACCAACGTATACAATGCTGCGACATGGTGCAATTCCTTCCTCCAAGCCAGTCTGCCTCAGCAGCGTTCATCATTGGGCCAAAGCTGAGAAGCGCATGACTGAAACGTCGACGAGAATGAGGTGCAAACGAGAGGTGGGGAGGAGACGGGGCTTCGATACGCGCGCGGTCTTGGGTTCGCGAACTCAAACAAAAGGCCCGCCTCGCTATGCGTTGTTGATAGGCACACTTGGTATCTCTCATCGACGCATAAGCAGAGATGCCAGCAAAACAAGGCGGAGCCTATTTTAATGGGGTCACAGCGGCTTGGCATTCATTTTCCTCGGTATTCTCTGTGCTTGGGGCGCTTTAGAGTTTTACAACTCTAGCGTTAAAGGTAGAGAGTATTCTACACCACCACTCAATCCCATCTGGATGCGGTGAAAAAGGCAAGAAAACACGCGTTGAATGAGAGAGACAGAGTTCGGACACCAAGAAAAATGTGACGCTTGCACTCGTTTTTTTTCAGATTGTATTCGCCAGCTCTAAAGGAATCGTGCTCGTCCTTGTAACTGGAACCTTAGGAACCTTAAAGCGGGAGGGTTTGATGGCCACATCTCCATTAACTTCATATATCCCCGTGTTGAGGAACGAAAACGTACACTGGCAGAGAGCGTTTCAATGAACAAAAACGCCCACTTTACAACGTAGAGTTGTACCGCGCGAATAGCACACAATCCGTTTTTTCTTGTGTATTTTAAACTGCTGCTTTTTTCGCTTCCTTCATTCTGTAATGGGTACTGGATATTTTATCATGTGCCGGATCGTTCGCGCTGTCTTTGCTGTTTACCAGCTCAATCGTACAAGCATCAATGAGCGGTATGCCATTCTTGACTCTAGCTTCGTTGATCGCGTTGATTGCTTTCTCTGTTTCCGCCGATAACACAATCGCTTGCAGATTCTCATCTGTGGCAGCAGGGCCGATTGGGTCAAAAATCCTTTGTATCTCGACGGTCAGGTCAGGACACAGTAATTTGCAAAACGCTTCCACGACAGAGGACCGAACTTCATACGACTGTATGCACTCTTTATACTTTTTTTTGTCCAGCAAAGGTCCATCAGCAACGCCTATCAATAATTTTTTGGAAGCTAAACAAAGGGAAGCTGTCAGAAGTAGTTGATGCCCTAAATGAAAGTGATCGAATGTTCCACCAACACAGACGTATTCAAATACTTTCAACGGCTGAAATCGCGATTCGTTATCATCATCGATGGCTACCTTGCAGCAATGCTCGAGAACGATCTCCTCAAACTTCGTGGACGAGAAACAGTATGAATGTCTTTTGGAGTTTGCCGTTAAAAAAGCATTTCTAGCTCTATAGGCCTTCACAACATCTTTTTCCAGAGTTTTATTCCCTTCCTTGGGGAACAGCACGAAAATATTTTTCAGATGGAACTTCAGCCTGAACGGCTCAGCGGCGTTGTGTATAGCCCTAATGCTCTTGATCAAATACTAAACAAAAACCAGGTGGGACTTTCTGTGTAAGAGGGGATTTTTCACAAAATTTCGAGATAATGGATAACGGTGTGCACACAGATGATTGACGTACGGTCAACGACGAATTTATTCCTTTGATGTACAAAACTCCGTTTTTTAGATAGGTGATATTGGTCGGGATGTTGAGCAGCAGCGACAGATGGGAATAGGAAGCGGCAGTTGAAGGCTTTTCAATTGACAACAAACTGCTATTGAGAGCAACGGCTATGTCGTCTAAAGAGTTGAGGTCCTGAACGTCAAAAAAAATGCATTTGTCTTGCATGACGTTTTCGAGTGTAAGGGAGTGCCAAAAGCGGTCGGCGTGCGCTCGGCGTAGTTCGTAGCCCAGAATACGAGTGAGTTTTGACTATTTTTTTTCTACTACGATTGCAGTAATTTTCAAAGTTACCAGAGTATTCTCAGTTCTTTGAAAGATGGCCAAATGTACGCGCTTTGTTATTTTCCACCGGTCGAAAATCGCCGCCTCTCTTTCCAACACACAGGCAGCACCGAAGCACAGCCTTATGTGAAGATGACCGTGCCATTTTGTTTTTTCTCCGCGGCGCTCCTTCCTTTGAACGGCGCGGTTTCGAATTTCATCTCATCTTGTTGGCGCACACAGAGGGATGAATAATGCTGACAGCCTGGTACATAATGTGTGTGTGTTTGTGTGTATAGGCGCGAGAGAATCCATATCCTTAGAGGACCTGATAAAGAAAAAAAAATTAGAGAAGGAAGATACGAGCAAGCCGGTATTCCTGACAAAGGCGCAGAGGCGCGAGCAGGCCTTACTTTTACGTCAGGAGGCGGTTAAGAACGAAGTGCGAGGAAGGCCGCAGGATCACCAAAGATATGAGAAAAGCTCTTCTAGCGCTGCGTCGGACTCGGCGCCTACCTATACGCAGACGTATGACCAGCGTGAGCGTGAAAAGGAGATTGAGGAGATCAAGCGCCAAAGGCTTGGCATTGTGGAGAAGCGAAAGAGAATTTTGAAGCCCAGCGACAAGTTCAATACAAAGCCTACACATTGGGATTTGAGTGAGGACACGAGTAACGAGATGAATTCATTATACAGTCGAAGGGTGTTGTTTCGCCCGCAGTTCGGTACGGGCTCGGTCGCCGGCATTGACGAAGAAAAGCAGCTGAAGGTGATGCGAGATTATACAGAGAGGCGTGAGAATCGGCATCGTTACGATGAAAAGTTGCGTAAGCTCGAGGAAGAGTATAAGAACAGCGGATTGCATTGGCGTGAAAAGAAGGTTGAACATATGACGGCGAGAGATTGGAGAATTTTCAGAGAGGATCACAATATTTCGACCAAAGGTGGCGGCTTACCGCATCCGATTCGTTCGTGGTCAGAATCTGGCTTACCGAAGTGGCTTCTCGATGCCATACATGATATGGGGTACGAGAATCTGTCATCCGTTCAGATGCAGGCGATTCCGATCGGTCTTGAAGGTCGTGACATGATCGGACTCGCCGAAACCGGTAGTGGAAAAACGGCGGCATTCATCATTCCCTTGCTCGTCCATATATCCAGACTTCCTCCGCTCACATCCAAGATGGAGGAAGATGGTCCCTACGCATGCGTGCTCGCGCCCACCCGCGAGTTGGCCCAGCAAATCGAGCAAGAGACATTGAAGTTTACCAAGTACACCAAGTGTCGCGTGGTGGCATTGGTCGGTGGTGTGGACATTCAGATTCAAGTCTCAGCGCTGAGAAAGGGCTGCGAGTTGATTGTGGCGACGCCCGGGCGCCTGGTCGATTTACTGAGGAATTTTTACATTGTGCTCAGTCAATGCAACTATGTCGTGTTGGACGAAGGCGACCAGATGATTGATCTCGGGTTCGAGTCACAGCTACTGGAGGTCTTGGAGGCCATGCCTCGGTCCAAACTGAAGAGCGAGGATGAGAGTTTGGCCTTACAACAAGAATCGGACAAGAGAAGCATTTATCGGACGACAGTTTTATTTTCGGCGACGATGCCTCCCGCGATTGAACGGATCGCGGCGAGGTATTTAAGACGTCCGGCATACGTCTACATTGGAGAGGTCGGGAGGACGGTGGACAGAATCAGGCAGGTTGTTGAGTTTGTGAAGGGGGAATCTGACAAACGCCGACGTTTGCAAGAGATATTGGAGCATGGACCGCCACCACCCGTCATTATCTTCTTGAACCAGAAGAAGAACTGCGACATGATCGCCAAATTCTTGTGCCGTCTCGGGTACGTCGTGGCTGTCTTACACTCTGGAAAATCTCAGGAACAACGAGAGTTGGCCATTGAGGAATTCCGAGCGGGAGAAGTGGACATTCTCGTTGCGACGAATGTCGTCGGTCGTGGTCTGGACGTCAAGGGAGTCACGCACGTGATCAACTACGACTTGCCGAAGACAATCGACGAATACACGCACCGAATCGGACGCACGGGCAGAGCAGGAGAAGATGGGCTCGCAACAAGCTTCATCAGAAGAGAAGACGTTGAAATTATGCCGGCGCTCAAGCAAATGTTGACCAAAACGGGCAACAAGGTTCCCAAAGAACTTCACGCGTTGGCCAATTCTACGTCGAACAAGCCTATGTTTTGAAACAACATTTCGCACTTTTTCTTCCAATGAAAATCTCGCGCGCCTCTCTGGTTTTTCAGACATATATATATACATATCGTGCTTTGCTTCTTCTCTCCAACACACGAGAATCGTCTTCGTCGTCCTTTATCATCTCCCGATGCGAATGTGCGTGCCTGTCCGTCTTTCCCACACCTTTTCGCCGGATTCCCTCTTCAAATACTCCAGTCGGTGATATCCTATTCCCCTGGCCCGAAAGACCGAAAGTGAACATTCCTGCACATCGGACGTTGCCGACAACTTGTATCCGACTCTCAGCACATCTCCTTTTAAGAGATACTGGCCGACTTCCCAAGTTGGTCGGGTTTCCAGACTTTGGCCGCCCGCACCGTCGGACTTTAAAAAGACTAGGTTCACCAACGTATTGGCGCTCGCCGTGATCTCGCGGAAGCGATCGGGGCCCAACATGGTTCCCCCGAACCACCTCGTCACGACGAGGAGGACATTTTTTACTTTTCTGGCACGCAAGACATGCATCAATCGTTGTGCCGCGCCGGACTCACCGTCGTTGTGCTGTCGCTCCACCGCATCCTCACCCGGATTCAACTCAAGCCGAGCTGCGTAGATGCATGGATGCGTGGCCGCTGCAACTTTCTTGTCAGACCGAACAATTTCTTCCAAGACTTGATCAGTTTCTTGCTCGGATGTCACCAACGCCAAATGGGCCTGGAATCGACTCTTCTTATTCGTCGTCACCGGCCCGTGATAGACGGTCGGCAGAAGTTGAGGAGACGGATCGAAAGATGACGTCGTTGCATGTTGTTGATTTTTTGACATTCGTTCTGCCGACTTTTTCTGAGGCTGCGCGCACTCACCATCGTCGTCGCTCGACTGTATCTTGGCGCTGCTCGGCGCCCTTTCCCTGACCCACTCTATCGCCTGCATGAGGTTACATTCGCTATCTGGGTCGTGCAGACGCACCAACGGGTCAATCATGGACGACAAAGACGCTTCTGACGGAGAGGCCACACGTGCCCGGGATCTCGCTGAACCAAAATGCAGCTCGTACCGAGGTGCCTTGATCGGATAGTCTTCCGACAGTGCAAACGACAGGATGATTGGTCGCCATGCCTCACCCAGGTCAATCGTGACCTTTAAAAAAAAAAAAGAAGCGTTAATATTGATCTCTCTCGCACACAGACACAGACACACCACTCTCTTTCGGCGTGTTTTCCGACTCTCGACCCTACCTTGTACTGGTTCGGATGCGCGTCAACAACCTGCTCGAATTCTTTCCCGTAAATGTCAGCCAAGCACGAGAGCTCATTCTCTCTCCGTTCTTCAACATGGTTGCGTGTCGGGTGCATATCTCTCTCTCAACGCGCGCGCGCGATACAATCGAGCTTGGGCTCCTCTGCACCCACCACTAACAACAACAACTTTGTCAAAAATCGACCCATTTTTTTTAAAACAAAAAAATATTTCGTTATGGTCTCAAAAAATTCTAGCCCGTTTTTCAATCGTGAAGCACGTCTCTCTCGCTTCGGTCCAATTTTGGTCGGCGACTGTGACACATGACGAGCCGTACATCCCTCTCACCTCAAGACTATGAATATTGTGCCACAAGCAGAGCCTTCGAATAGCGAGGCGGACGTGTCAAATGCTGAAAATGACTCTGAAGATGCGACGACACCACCTCCCAAGTCGGAGGACCAAGCGGAGCCAAATGGTGGCTCTGGTTCGGAATCGGCGCACGAGGAGCTAAATCCCAGCGCGGAAGAGAGTCTGAAGGAACAACTTGACATACTTCAACATGAAAATATCCTTTTTTCTCGCTTTTTTCTGTGGCGCTTATCGCCTATGCGCGTACAGCTCTGCCAGCAACTTGAATGCACTCGTGTAGTTGTTCCCTTAACAGAGCAGGTGATGCGCGCGATCTAATCGGTACATGCGACGCTAAAAAGAAGGCTCAAATTCATGAGCTGCGGACATTATTCCTCCAATTCCATGCTGTCGAAGGCCATTTGCAACGTAACGTTCCAAAATATCAGTGTGTATGTATCCTGGTCTGCTATACAACCCCTCGGCGGCAGAGAGATTGAATCGGCTCTGCCCAAAGTGTAATAAGAAGCGACCGCGAAATTGAATATGCGCCAGAATTTATAATAATTTATACTCTATTTTTTCAAAAAAGCCCCAAAAATAACAAAACTGTTCGACGACGAATTTTAAAGATCCGCTCGACAAAACCTAGAGGACTTTGTCAATCGTCTTCAAGAATGCCCCCAGACGCTCGACAGAAACGACACTTGGTACCTTCCCCGTCCGAAGAAGCTCTCCGTCTTGCAACTATTCCCGGCGCCTCGGATATTCCGGCTCTGTCCAATATTACCCCAACTTCTCCCTCGATCGCAGTGTATGGCCCCTTCCATCGGCCAACAACCAACATGCGCGAGCTTGGTCTCCACCTTACTACGTGCGCACCTTTGAAGATCCCCTGCCGCGCCAAACCGTGGAGAAAGTGTACGTTGCGCCCCAAGGTGCCTGTTTCAATTGCGGACTCAGCGATCACTCTCTCTCGTCCTGTCCGAAACCGCACGATTCCGAGCGAATCAGACGCGCGATGAAAGAGTGGAGGCAGCAGAAAGATAACCCTAGCGAAGCGCGGTACTACGAAATGGTTTCCGGTGCCAATGTCGTTCCCGGACAGCTTTCAGACAACATGAAAGCCGCTCTGGGTATCCGGGATGGTCAAGATCCTCCGTACTATGTCAAGATGGAAATCTACGGATATCCACCTGCTTACTACCAGGATGAGAGGGTCGCCTCCAAAATAAAATGGGATGAGTACAAGCATGATGACGCATCTCAACCCGAACACTCGATCGACGACGTGCTTCAGAAAGGTCAAACAGAACAAGCAGGTGACGAGACGACTCAAAGAAACGAAGAAAACAATAATGAAGCAAGAAAAGATCAAATTCAACCGTTTTCAGAAAATGATGATACCAGCGAAACCACGCCAACTTTGCATTCAGCCCCATCAACCAGTACACCGCCACCAGCCAGAAGACGACTCTTCTGCTATCCTGGGTTGAATGCACCAGATTTCCCAAAATTTCCAGAATCGAACATGATGACCTTATTCTCTCTCCTTGGAGCCTATCACCACTACTACAAGTCTCGTCTTCTGCGTCGATCTCGTGCACCGCCCATCTCCTATTCTCCCAGCCAACTCTATGGACCCCCGACGAGCGGCCGAGGGTCCAGCCACCACGAAAATAATGCTCTATACTCAGAACCCCGCAGAAAGGTGAGCCGAAACTCGCAGTACGACCGCGCCTACGTCGATCATGATGATGACGCGTATCACCGACACCAGCAACGAAGATCCCGTCATTCCTACTCTGAGTGACGACGACGTGGCATCACCCCTTATTTTGCAAGGGGGAAAAAAAAAAATCGTTTTCAACTCTTTTAAAACACTTATGTGTGTGTGTGTGTGTGTGTGTGTGTGTGTATATCATACACGCTGGTACAAAAAAAAAGCACACTTCCATTGGTCTTCAAATCTCTCTCGTGTAGAGAGAGAGAGAGAGAGATGTGTGCGTCGCATAAAGACTGCGCGCGCGCACTTAGACGATGTCTCAACCGTATATCACTTTTTCCCCCCTCTCTTTCATAGGCGTGTCACGAATGCGGCTATAGCTTTTTAACTGTGTCTGGCACTTACAAACACACACACAGCTCGACTTAGACACCAAGCTCACACAGCACGCGTGGGGCGACTGGCGAAAAGACGGCAAATGTTGAAAAATGTTCACACACGATTGTGTGTGTATGCGAGGAACGCGCGTCGCAAATGGAGGAAAACCGATCAAATTTGCGACACAACTCTCTCTTTTTTTCCACCCAAGAGCGTGGGTGAGAGTCTCTCTCTACTTCAATCGAGCAACAGCTTCCTACATTCGGCACATTATCGTCGTTTAGCTAGAACTGTACTACCACTGAGAGGGAGGGAAAAAAAAAGATCAAAAAAAAATGGAACGTACAAAATAGTGGGCGTCTTCAGAAGTTGTCGGTTGCTCGTAATGACATAGACGTGCGAGAGGAAATAGTACAGATGACCCAAAAAGAACCCCATCAAGTTGAAAATGTTTGCATCCTGCCGCACAGAAAAAATTTTGAATTCGTTTTAGAGACAGATGATGATGATGAAGGGTGTGTTTCCCCTCGACGTACCGGCTCAAAGCACATCTCTATGGAGAAGATGACCCAAGGTAACAGCGGTGCGGCGACTGGCAACATGCTCAAAAAGTGGAGCATGACGTAGGGATGGTGCTTTGCCCAAATGTAGACAATCATTTCGGTCAAGACAGGCCCCAAAAACAGAGGGTGCCTGAACTTCGCGTAGTAGAGACCGAAGCTGATGAACTAGTAGACACTCTTTGTAAGCGAACGGACACGAACGTTTCAAACAAAAAGAGCCGTTATGCCAATTGGTGCGCGGTACAACAAAAAAAAATGATAGGCAAAATCGTCATCATGCGCACGTACTAGCAAGGAATATGCTCCAAATAGGATCATGTACACGTAATCTGCTACTCGGTGTCTAAAGACACCCTGTTCCAGAGACTGCATGTATTGAATACTTGTGTTTCGGTGCCATTTTTTTTCCAGTACAAAAACGCAGAAAGCGGTTACGTAAGCGTACACATCGTTTCCACGTTGATGTCAAAATAATTGTATTTGCGTAACGTACACACAAAATATTTTAAAAATCAAGTTCACCGTACTTCCAAAGTACAAGAAGTTGGTCAAGAATCTCCATATCTTTCAATAAACAGCGTCAGCATGACTTCCAACATGACTTCAAACTGAGAGACAAACAAACAGAGGCTCGAAAAAAGAGAGTGGTACAAAAACAAAACAACACGAATCTTATTTTCTTTGACGCTCGGCGATGCATTTTAACCGCGCGGATACGCGTCATTCGAGCCAAATCCGCACGGGTCAAAAGGCGAGTTCGCCCCGCGGCACTTAATTTCAACGTGCGCACAAAAAAAAGAAGAAGAGGCGACAATCTTTTATCATGATCTTAGTGGGAAAAAGAGAAGCTATACCTGGTTCTATACCTGATAGGACTGAAAAATTTGTCTCCAATTCAAGTAGAGTTGAAGGCGGTGTACCAAGCCCCATGCCTCCGAAAGGGAAGTAAGTGCGCACGCTGTCACAAAGGTCCTTGTAACAGGCGGTATTGACGTGAACCAAGAGGGCGCTTGCATGTTGTTTTGCAAAACTGCGGCAGGACCAGTCGAACGTAATGTAAATACAGGGATGCCGAGCCGAAAAAAAGAGCGTCACTTGAAAATGCCTGCTGGTCTGTATGGCTCGAAACAAGCTCAAAAAAATGTGTTTAAAAAAAATGTACGGAGAAAAAAAAAGATGCAAAGTAAGAGGTGACGAGAGAGAGAGAGAGAGAGATTATTTAATCGACAGATCACATCCGGAAGTGCATGATGTGCCATAGTAGCTACACTAAAATCGGGCGGGTGGTCGACAGGCGAGGGTCTGAGAGAGAGAGCACACAACTCGCGACAAAGTCGGCGCAGAGTATTTTTTTTTTGGTTTAGGAACCATCCCGCAGAGCCTGAGATGTGTTCATCGCATGCTGTGGAGTGGGGGTGAACTCGCAGGTGCGCGAGAAGCATTGCTCATATTTCAAAGCAGAGAGAGGAAAAAAGTAAAAATATAATTGTTTTTCAAGAGTAATATCAATATTGGAAGGCCGTTTACAAAATGTGACACTTTGCCATTGGTTGGCGCCTGAGATAGCATTGGTTCTCACACCTCGTCTCCAAAATGCTGGCAAAATGTTACTTTCTTCACATGCCAGTGAAAACACAAGAATCGGTTTTGAACATCTCAATCCTTGTTAGCATATGTATCATAGGTGCGGGACATTTTGACGTTGCGGCATCAACAACTCTACTATTTGGACCCAATTCTAGCTCGTGCAAATTGTGTCACCCATAAACCGAACTCAACACTGACGGACACACGTAGCATTTTGTATTCGACTCTTTTCTATTACGGAATATGAAAGTATCATACACGAGGTTCGTCACACACACTCTGCACACACATAATCTTTGCGCGACCTCTTTGCGTCAAAAAAAAAAAAAGAAAGCACAGAGAACACACGCTCGTGTCTTCATGCGAGCATCATTCTGCTCGGCGGGACGGCGCGAGTACCGATCTCAATCCTGATCAGCAAATATAAAATGCACCGCGTCTGGGGAGCGCAACAGCGACTCTCGCCTCACCTTTTTTTTTTTTTAAAGTACGATCCGTGGTTCAACTTTCGGTTTACGAAATTACTGGCCTCGCCACCCCCGGGAAAATCCATCATCGAATCAATCTACGACTTCTATGAGTGCTTCGACATTTATAGTTGGTACCCTCTCGGCAGAATCATCGGACAAACCATTTTTCCAGGTACGACGAGAAAAACATTAAAAATGTGCGCGAATCGTCGCAACTTTTTTTTTCAATGACCAACCGACAGATGCAAGCATGCACCCATCTGACCATACCGTCTGCTCCGCCAATCAACCAAAAGGTCTCATGTTCACCAGTGCGATCATATATTGGGCATTTATGGCATTGAACATAGGCGTCTCAATCCGAGATGTCTGCGTACTGGTTCCACCCATCTTCTCCTGCATGACATGCCTGTCGTGCTATTGGCTCACACTGCAAACTGTCGGGAGAAAGT
>CAXIEJ010000066.1:68763-115144 GCA_964023215.1 Eledona agricola
AGGGCGCTTGAATTTATAGAAGACTACATTCGTGATGAAATACTGCCTTTATATTCGAACATTCACACGACGTCGAGCTTTCTGGGACATCAAACATCACTTTTTGTCGAGGAAGTGCGTGTGATTATTGCACATGCTGTCAATGCTCGTCATGACAAGGACACGGTTATCTTCACCGGAAATGGAGCAACGGCGGCTGTAAATCATTTAATTCTGGCCATGAGGCTTTGGCCGGATCACCCGGAGCTCTCGGAGGATCAGCGTCCTGTTGTTTTTGTTGGTCTGCAAGAGCACCACAGTAATTTGTTGCCTTGGAGGGAGTCCGTGTGTACGGTTGTGTGCATTCAGGAGCACGCAGAGACTGGAACGATTGACATCGATTACCTAGAGCAATGTCTTATCGAGTATAGGAACAGACCTCTTAAAATTGGCAGTTTTTCTGCCGCGTCGAATGTGACGGGAGTTGTACAAGATGTTCCTACAATTTGCAAATTGTTACACCAATACCAAGCCCTGGCATTTTGGGACTTCGCTACAGCTGGGCCCTACGTTCAAATTGACATGAACCCGATCGCACACGACGCTCAAAATCGAAGACTGGTTCACATCGATGCTTTGTTTTTGTCTACGCACAAATTTCCGGGAGGAATTTGTACGCCGGGCATTTTGATTGCCAAAAAAAAATTGTTCTCCCACGATGCCCCTCCATATAGCACAGGCGGTGGTACGATTAAATTCGTGACTTCAAACAGTCAGCTGTATTTGTCCAAAATACACGAGCGGGAAGAGGCAGGCACACTGAATGTAGTTGGCAATATTCGAGCAGGATTGGTCTTTCAGCTTAAGCAGGCCGTTGGCTCGGAACTGATAGAAAGCAATGAGTGGTGCTATTTGAAAAGGGCTGTGGAGAGTTGGATCAAAAACCCCTATATTCACATCCTTGGGCCGTCCGGAGGAGCTATGAACAGCAGGAGTTTGAAACGAGGAAATTTGCCTATTATGTCTTTTGTTATCTACCACCGTTCTGGAAAGCTTCTCCACTACAATTTTGTGTGCACATTGCTGAGCGACCTCTTCGGCATCCAGACTCGTGGAGGGTGCATGTGTTCTGGTCCGTATGGCCACCACTTGCTGGGGATTGATTCCGAGCTGGCTGGGCTCTTCGAAGCGCAACTTGATATGTACAAGGACACCGAGGTGCTTCGCCCGGGGTTCGTTCGTCTGAGCTTCAACTATTTCTCCGAAGACCGAGAAGTTGACTATGTGATCTCGGCGGTGGATTTTGTCGCTCGAGAGGGATGGAAGTTTTTGCCCGACTACACCTTTCAAGCCGAGACAAATGAGTGGTATCATTTGAAAACCCGGTCACTTCCTGGTCGCCGGTGGCTGGGAGAAATAAGCTATGCGGGTGGAAAAATGGCATGTCCAAAGTACGAAAATTCGAAGCGAAACGTCACTTATCAGGAGTTGTTCGGTTATTTGGACGAGGCTAGAAATCTCGCCGAGCACACGGAGCATCACACGAAGATGAGATGTCATCACTCTGAGTTGTCTGTGGAACAACAGTTGATGAGAGAGGATGCGGAGGCTCTTCGCTGGTTTGTTTACCCAAACGAAGCTTATTTGGTGAAAATTGATATTCAAGAATTTGTTGTTGCCGATTCGGCGTGCGTCATGAACTACCACAACCCAAAATGGAGGGAGACGTGGGCTACCACCTGTCCCTTCGTGCCAAGATACTATGGCGCTGCGTCCTCGGATGTGACTGAGTCTGAGCCGCACACGAAACGGGCCGCAATTATTTCGAAAACAAATCGATCCACAGTTGTAAATCGCCAAAAATCCGGTGTTGTTTCGGAGACTTCGATTGGCCTCGGCGCGCAACCCATCGAGAGTACAGATACAGATCACAGGGCGTGGTCTGGGTTGGTGGATGCGATCTACAGTCAAAATAGCGCCGAGTCTGTCGATGTCGGTCGAAAATCCGATCCAGACACGAAAGAATTTCCGGACGATGATTCCGAGCTGTCCTCTTGTTCCGGAGTCGGCAATGCGTGCCAGCCTTCTCGTGTGTCCGTCAAGTCTATGGTCGAGAATCGAAAGGCTGCCAAGTTAGCTGCCCGGTCTCAGCAAGTTGTTCACGAATTGAGTGAAAAAAACATCAATGGCATTGACAAGAAGGCGAGGTCATCGAAGCACTACGATCCTCTGCAACGCATCGAACATCGCATTTTTAAGCAAATGATCGGCGCCATTCGAGAATTTGACCTGATACAGCCAGACGACAGAATACTGGTCGCCGTATCTGGTGGAAAAGATTCGTTGACGCTACTCAACATGTTGCTACATGCTCGTCGGTACCTTCCCTTTAGATACGACGTGGCAGCCGTTACAATCGATGCTCAAACTTCAGAGTATGATCCAAGTCCATTGAAAATCTACATGGAACAATTGAACATTCCGTATTTTTACGATTCTCAGCCTTTGATATCGATCGCTGGAGAAATTAACCCCAGTTCCATCTGTTCCTGGTGCTCACGCATGAAACGCGGGATTTTGCACAACATTTGCATGCGTGAGAATTACAACGTCTTGGCTCTCGGTCAGCATTTGGACGATTTGGTGGAGTCCTTTTTTATGTACAATTTTCACAACGGTAAGCTGGACACGATGAAAGCTGCGACGCTGGTCCGCGACGGTCAACTGAAAATCATCCGGCCTTTTGTCTTCGTTCGGGAAAGGGACACCAAAGAGTATGCTCGCCTCTCAAATCTGCCCGTCATCACAGAAAACTGTCCTGCTTGCTTCGAAGAACCCAAAGAACGTGCCCGCATGAAGGCACTGCTGAAAGCACAAGAGAGACTTTACCCCTGTTTGTTCGGAAACCTTCAAAGTTCGATCAAGCCCCTCATGCACCCAGATCTTCACCTGGACGAAGTTCTGCGTCAACTGGAGATTTCCTCGAAAGCTGCCAAGAATCAAAAATACTTCCCCCAGCGCCAAAATTTGGCAGGGTCGCAAACTTCTACAACTCAGAGCTCAATCTGCGCGTCGGGTACAGAAATTCAAGATGCCACCGTGTGTGGCGAGCACGCTATCGCCCCGTGATTCGCGGTCGAGGTTGCATGTTCCGCGTCCACTCAGTTGAATTATATGAAAAGCGCCGGCATTGTGTCTTTTTTCCAATAAAGTGATTCCCCTCTCCTACACATCGCGATGCATTCCCGGGAAAAAAAAGCCATGTCACGCGCGTCTGAAGCGGCGACAACAAAGCGAGTTGAATTTATTTTTATTTTTATTTTTCGATAAAGACCTACTTTGGCGCGCCTACACTTCTCTCTCTCTCCCGAGAGATCACCCCGCCGACCCTATATATACCTCGCTCAACTCTGATCATCATCTTAACAGTGTGTACTTTTTGTTCGCTTTCCCTCTCTCTCTCTCTCTTACACATGCTCTCTTTCTCCCATCCTGTTCACATTTCAACGGAATGTCCGGCGGAAAACGTCGTCCCGATCGCGCGCGTACTCCAATCTGGAAGAGAGAGAGAGAGAGAGAATTCCTGTATGTGTGTTCTATATCTTCACTTTTTTTTAGGGACTTTCCCCTTGTACGCGCGCGCGCTATACGTTCTCACCTTCTTCCCGCTTCACCTCGTTCATGTTTTCTCCACAGAAGACGAGCACGGGCGGGTTTTCCGCGCGCTCGGTGTGTTCTCTCGGGGGAGGGAGAAAAGGATGGATTCTGCGCGCATGCCGCGACTAAGCTTTATTGCTTCAATTCCTATCTGCTGGTTCGCGAGCACGCAACGCGCGCGTTACACACACATATATAGGAAGAGAACGGGCCGTTTTTGCTTGTATAGCTCTGAGCTGAGAGGGAGGACGTACGGCTCTCGCCCAATGCAAAATACCGTTATCGTCCGCCAAAACACGGTGCTCTCTGACTCATCTTGCCGCCTTCCATTCCAAGGTCGCCTTTCCAAGCTCCCAAGCCCCATCTGAACGAGAGGGTGTGTGATCTCATCATTATGTGGCACAGAAAATTTTCTTGTACGAGATGCTGTGCGCATACTGCATTTTCACGACTTTGATCAGCCTGTGCGCTTCGGCAGGTACCAGGATTCCGTATATGCTCGCACATTCAGCAGCTGTTCGAATTCTGACCGAAAACGACCGCGAATTCTACACCCTGCCATCTTCTAACTCATATTGACCGAGATGGGTTATTTTACAAGAATGAACTTTTCGAATCCTTCTCCATATAACAATGCGCACTCTTTCTACTATATCAAGGGAGCAGCGTTATGAAACCCATTTTACCGCGTTAACTCTTTAATTGCGCATGCACCTCATAGAAAACATACGTTGACTGCATTCATCAACTTTGTAACGAGGAGGGATTTTTTTGTAGATTTTACTGTTTGTACGCACTAATATAGAATACATCTAATTTGTTTTACACAAGAGTTCTGCGAACTTTATTTCATTTTCTGTTAAGCAGCTTCCTTCCAAGCCAAGCTTCTTATACTGATATGTCACGTGCGACGCTATCGGACTGCTTAATAGACCAAACGCTCGCGTACGTATCAAGGGTTGCCAGAGCATGAATTGGTCTCGTGTGAGCGTAACAAGATTTAATAACCTTTCCGCCGTTTCTACACCAATTTACAGACAAATTAATGAGTTTGAGAAAACATTGAGCCAGCTTTATGAAGACAATATCAACATTTTGGACAATGTGAAGGTTATAAAGTTTAGGGAACAGTATGTCGAGACTAGGACGCTATATTATAATAATAGGCCGGCACCATCCTATACCGTGTGTGTGTGTGTGTGTGTGTGTGTGTAGTAACACAAACAGCCCTATGTTGTTGTTTAAGGCAAACCCCCTCGGTTTCGCGAGCGCCACGGCTGATATTTTTTCTTCCACAAGGTTACAGAGGCTTTATGAAAGAGCAATTTTGACAGACCTTAAAGCTTCAATTGAAGCAGATCTGGCGACTCGAGTTTGGAAGAATTGCTACTATAAAGTTATCGAAGAATGGCGAAACAAAATTCGTCAAGTACGCGCGTAGAGTTGTGTTGACATATGAACACGCTCTCTATCTCTCCTCTCCTATTCATAGGCAATTGCAGTTTTGTGGCTATCGTAGTGCGCAGACGCATCTTCTCTAACGGGAACCCTGCAATCCTTCTGTCTTATATTATACATATAGCTTTCCAGAATCATATCAAATACGCACACGTCTGATTCTGGACGCCTTCAGGTTGCCAATGATCAGCGCTTGGAGCATTGCAAGGGTTTCAACACGTTTTTGAAAATGGGAACGAGTTTTTTTTTTGCGCTGATAGACCGAATACAAAGCAAGTACGGCCTCAACTTGAATTACCCGGTTGCAGACACGGTGGACACTGCGTGCATCGAATACAAACAATATGAGTTGTGCTACAAATTCATGATTTCCCTGGGGGATCTGGTACGATATCAGCATGATATTGTTGTTTCTATTCCAGATGTCGACTGGCAAGCGGCTTGGAATTATTACGTGAACGCCTTGCGACTCATGCCGCAAGAGGGTATGTCTTACAATCAGCTGGCCATCATGTGTACGTACATGGATGACAAGCTAGGCGCTCTGTATTACTACGCTCGTAGTATTGCCGTCAATTCGCCTTCCTTGTCGGGGAAGGTCAACATTGGCATCCTCATAAATTCGGATACGTTCGATAACTATTTGCGGTGCCGAGATCAGTATTTGAATCGAATATTGTCATCCGATGGGTACGACGATAACGTGAAAATTGGTCATCAATTAAGATTGTTGTACAAGGGATTTATTGGCTTTCATGGATTAGAAATTTCGAATTTGAGCACTGGCTTTCATCTGATCAAGCCTTTGGAAGAGGACTTTGAGCGTTTGATTAACAATGATGCACTGTTTTCGCACAGTCACGTTGTCATGACTTTAAGCTCTACGGACGTTACAGCGTTGATGCAGATGGTTGTCTTCCAGATTTTTTCCATGTGGTCTTCGTTGTCAGCAGCAGATGGTTCAGCAAAGCCCGCTGCTTCGGCGGTTCAGCGCAATTTGACCATCAAGCTGAGCATTCGCATTTTTGCGCTGTTGTGCAAGAAATACACCTCATCCGAGTTAAACATATCTATGCTCTATGTACTGCCCATTTTGTCAATATTGAGCGACTGGTTTTCCTCTTTTCAATCAATTTCGTTTGATTTGGACGATCCAGCTGATGCTCAACTCTACAAATTTCTCCAGCTCGAGTTCACGTCCGCCATCGTTCGAGTCATATCACCGGCGACCAAATTCAAGTCAGATTTATTGCGGAAGCTTTCTATGGATTGCCCATGCTTGCCTCCTCTCCCCGAAGAGCTGATGCTGAAGAATTTTCTGCCTTTGAAGGATTCTTTGCGCAATGTCGATTTCTACTTGCAGTCCGTCGAGCACGCCAGCACCGATGCGTTCACGCGACGAATCTTCAAGGTTTCCACATTGGCTTACAAAATCCTGAACGAATCTTTCTTTTATGCCGTCTCGAACACGACGACGATACCGCGCAGCGAGCAGCCCGCTCCTTTCTTTCCTCCGTTTGCCTCCGTGCTGATCCTTGAAATGTTCGAGACATTCCCCGTTGCGGAGAAGGGCCGCGGTGCTTTGTGGGGCCTTCGAGCTCTCCCAGACGCAGCCGACCCTGAAGAGGACGAAGAAAACATTGGCATCATCGAAGAAACACTCGGATTGCAGCACATTATTGGCAGTTTGTCCGATTCCCTTGAGGAGACCAGTTCATTCGCTGTCAGGCCCGTCAGCGTCGTAGACGATGATGACTTGGAGGGCGAGGAGGTTGTTTATCAACCTGTGAACAGCAACGACCAAGGACTAGCTTCGAATTTGAACGATGTGTCGGGCATCGGCGGCGGTCAGGACAACAACAACAATAATTCACTCAAGTTCAGCTATCCGTTGTGTGCGACGAATTCTTTCGAGCCTCTCTTTTGTTGCCAGCCGAAGTCGCCAAGCGAGGAAACTGCGTCCAACTTTGCCCTCGACGCGAACGATCACTCCCTGCTACTGTCAGAGCAGCCGTCTCATTTCCAAGATAGCAACTCTCTTTTCTGGGTGCCGCCTAACTTTTACCAGTGCCAACCTTGCAATTTGGACGCTTCGTCTTTTCCCGCGTGCAAAAGCAAGGATCAAATCTTGAACCAAATCTTCAACCACAAGGCCGACGTGTTCATACCCTATTCCTACAGCGAAGCGAAGAAGTGAACGAAGAGAAGGTTTGGCGTTCTGCACTCCGCGAGCAAAGACTCCCCTCCGACGTGTGTCTGGTAGAAGTTGGCGCGACTTGGCTCTCTGCAAGAAGAAGATGAAGATGAGAGACGGACAGAGCCAGCAGCGCAACTGTGTGTGTTGTTCTTGCACCACTCAGACTTACTCTTTTTTTGGTCTTGGTGGTGGTACAAGATACAACGCGATTTTTGCGCCAAAATCGCGTACAAATATCATCTCCCTATGAATATGCTTGCTGTGCGCATGATATCACTTCTCTTCGAGCGCGCGCGTGCACCGATTGTGGCAGCACTATTCGGTTCTTTGGTTCAGCTTTTGGTTTCATGTGCAATTTGAGCCGGTCGGTGTTTGGCCCGAGCAGAGAGGGAGCAGAGAATCGCTTCTGTGTAGACTTTTTTTTCTTGTCTAGCCGTTATTTTTTCCCTCTCTGTGTATAGATCATGATGGCGCTACCTCAGTGAAGTTCTCGCTCAGCTTGGAGCACTTTGACATCCTGACGCTCGAGTTTTCGAGAGAACATCTGCGGTGTTTGGTTCCCCAACTGTGTGTGTGTATGTGTGTGTGTAGAAAAGGGAAAGCTCGGGTGAGACGCTTGTGCTCCCTACACACGGCATTACATCGTGTATGTGCACCTCTGCCTCTCTCTCCTCTTCGAAGAGTGTGTGTGCGTGAGTTTCGCACGCTCTCTCGGCTAGAGGGAGGAGGTGAGTGTGTTCGGCGAGAGGGTTGTTTGCAATAAACACTGTGTTATTTATTGCCAATGGAGGAGGAGATACAGAGTGCTGCGACATTGACCGCGCGCGCGTCACAATGTGGTTTGGCTCTTCTTTTTTTTTGTTCGCGTGTTTCAGCCGTGTCAATTCCCCGGAGACTTCTTTTGTTTGAGTCTCAAATGGAGGAGAAGCGTGCGCACTAAGAGCGGAGAGGCGCGCTGAAAGGGTTGGGCGATAAAAAAAAAGTTGCGCATAAATATACGTTATCTTTTTCAGAGAGAGAGAGAGAAGAGCGTACGAAAAATAATACTGACTTTTTCGACTTTCTCTTATGGTGCACAGCTCTCTGATCAGCGTTGGTATGGACAGCATTATCTGAGATTCCGGAGCAACCCAGAAGGTGGTTTTTGAGCCCCTCTGACCTCAAATATCCGTTTTGCTCCTGTTGTTTAGAGAAAATTGAGCGTGCTATCACGTCGCACCTGGGGAGTTGCGAAGTTCTCGTGCGTCTGGTTGGAGGGATACCGTCCGAGGAGCTGGACAATGCAGAATGACTGACGGTTCCGCTTTAGGAGGTCAAAGATACTTCGGACGGCTGTGGTGCCAAGTTCGACTTGGTACAACTTTTTTTTTTGATGGCGTGCACGATGCTGTTTTTTTCTCTTATAATTAACGAGTTTTGAAAACAACAGCTGGTGGTTTCATCTCTCTTCGAGGGGAAGACACCGTTGGAACGACAGAGAAGTACGCGCGCGCATTGGTGCGAGCAGGGTGGGTTGAAACACCGAGGTGAGAGTGATGCTAACACCATTGCGTGAAAAGTGGTGAATGACAGCATTGCCGAGTACATGCCACACGTGCATGCTGTTTCGATGAAGTGCATGACGGTGGGGATGTGGGAGCGAAGAAAATGAGGGAAAGACACGATTCATACTGTTATAGTAGGAATGATGGGGGAGGATTGTGTGCATGTGTGTTAGAATTAAAAGGTGAGCAAAAATCATGGTTGCGGCTAACAGAAGGGTGATGCTCGCGACGAGAAGGGTGGGATGATGATGTGAAAGAAAATGTGTATTTTTTTTTTGCTTTTTTATTACCTTGATCGAGACTCGAATTTCTTAAAGAAAAGATATATATATATATATATATTTTATTTTTTTTCGAAACGTGATTATGTGTGTGTACATTTATCGTCCGTCTATGATACTCTTGATCGATGCCAGCGTGCAGAGAATGTTTGCGATGATGCCCAATACGAGAATACAGGTGCATCCGATGAATGGGAGGATGGGGACACATTTTTTGAGCTGCATATTGTGAAAGGGAGAGTTGAGGATTTTTACGTCTGGATAAGCGATGATGATAATGTAGAACAGAGATGGAAGGATGTACATGAGTATGGTTGCCAGGAACCCGCCGATGAACTTGATGACTGAATCGAATGTTCTGAAGATGGATCCTAGTATCAGGGTGATCAGAACGAGTCCGATTCTGACGAGGAGCCATTTTGTCCGAATGATCGCTTTGTTGCTGTCATTGCTTATTTTTGCCCTGGATGCGACGATATGGTCGATACGTTCGCTGACTGGGTAGAGGATAAGTGCGTAGGTGCCAAACGCACCAAGCATGAATCCCGCTTCCACAACTCTGGGAAGTATGGCATGTTTGTTCTTGTAGAGGAGAACGAAGTCTTTCATGACATTTCCGTTGATGTGGTTACCATATGACAGATAGCCGAATAGTCCGAACGTGACGTACACGAATGTCACAAACAGCAGTCCGACGTAGTACAGAGTGGAAAATTTCGATCTGTCTTTCATCGACTGCTCGATTGGAAGCACCAACCCGACGCCCTCGAAGCTGTAGAAAATGGCCGACAGCGCGGTGAGTATGCTCTCGAGGGACGTCTCGCTATAGTTGATGTGTTCGTACGATATGCCATCGCTCATAGGCACGGCGAGGATGCAGATATAACCGCCTAGAAACAGCACGAGTGAGGTAAAACTCACAAAAGCGATAAATTTCAGGTGTTTTACGCAGCACAGTAGGAAGAGTGGTACGGACGCTATGCACATCCAAGCGGCCTTGCTAATAGATGGGAAGAACGAGGTAAGCACATCGCCCACAAATATGTGTGAGGTCAACGAAAATCCGACATGAGAGCAAAGTAAGCAAAGGTCGATTGCCAAGCCACCTGTGAAACCCATGGCCTCGTATCCGATGTCATGGTACGTCACGATGTCATGCGACTGGCCTCGTAGCGTGCATTCTGTGTTATCTTGCGTGTCCTGATCAATCGTTGAATTTTCTCTAACCTCTTCTAAATTTGACTGACTACTACAAACTTCCCGTTTCAGACGATGTCGTGAGCCCTCTAGGATTTCCTTTTTGATTTCGACAAGCAGAAGCATTGTTTTGGTCGATAATAAATAGACTACCACGTAGATTAGCGACGTCAGCTTTTTTCAACAAGCAAGGGAGGGGAGGAAAAGAGAGCTGGTTAACTGGATAAATATTATTTTGACTCTACTTTTTCGAGGGAAAAGAAGAATTTGGTATTCACACACACACACACAGCAAAATCCTTGTCGGCAGACACTTACAACGATGCCATTGTTTCTGAACACACTCGGTAAAAATAGCACGCTGATGCCCAGGTATGACTTTACGATATTCGTGAGCGTCTTCTTTTTGCTTGGTTTTGAACAATTGGTTAGAACAAAAAGAATGTGCCAAACAAATGACATATATCACATCACTAGTCGCATATCCGGACTACCTGCTCAGCAAATCGTCGCGCCTTTCTGGCACTCGATATTCCCTGCCGTGCATATGTGGTGTTTTTGAAGAGGAAAGTGTATCTGAGGGGAAGTTCCGGTATCAAGCACCTCTTCTCTACCCGTTTGTCGATCGCGTCGCTCGGGGACGGAAAGTGAAAGGGAGGGAAATGCAGGGCTCTATAGACAGAGACTCGGGGCTCTCGGTCTTAAAGTAAAACCAACGGTGCTACCTAACTAGGAGATTCGTCTGCAAGTATAAAAACAAAACTTAGGCCAATCGGAAAGACGATGCTTTTTTTTCTATTTTCACGCTACACTGTGTCCTGACACGTATACGAGAAGTTTTCGCTTTTGTCATGGCTGCCGCCGCCGACCAGGATGCCCCCGTGCGAGGCGTCTTCGTAGACACATCGATGGGTCCGATCACCTTCGAGCTGTATTGGAATCACGCGCCAAAAGCCTGTCAAAATTTTTACGACTTGTCAGAGCAAGGGTATTACAACCAAGTCATCTTTCACCGTGTGATCAAAGTACGTGGAAATCTCTATGACGAAGAGAACTTCTCATGAGACGGAGGCAGGAATGAGTTTATAACTCGGTCAAATCGGGCCATTGTGTGTGCTCTAACGCCTTTTTTAACGAATGTGTGTACCACACATAATTATTCACAATTAATAACGTCTTTTTATCTGTGCCGCAGGACTTTATCATCCAAGGGGGCGATCCCACTGGAACCGGGCGAGGGGGCAAGTCGATTTACAGTCATCCGTTTGAGGACGAAATCAGTCCGGAGCTCAAGCACACCGGTGCAGGTATTCTGTGCATGGCCAATTCGGGTCCGAACACCAACACATCGCAGTTTTTTATCACGCTCGCGCCAGCGAGCTTCTTGGACGGCAAAGACACCATCTTTGGGAGAGTGTCGTCAGGTATGAAACTCATACGGCGAATGGCGAGTGTGCCCGTGGACGAAGACGACCGACCCATTGAAGAAATTAAAATCCTCGTATCAAATGTTTTCTGACACGCGCCACCACCACTACCAAAAGGAGAGAGGGATTGCACCTACCACTCTCGCTAACACACACGCAGCGAGCATCGCACAGGGTGTGCTGCGAGCTCCAGAGAGCACTCTGCTGAAAATATTTTCTCAACGTTTGCTTCTCGACCGCTTTGGTCGTTCTCGGCCTTTCGACATGCTGCTAGTAGAGGTGCGTGCGGTCTTTCGGTTGAGACGGTTCATTTTGGCATCTTTTTTAGCTTGCTTGCTCGCCAAAGCTTTCTTGCGCAACTCTTCCAAAACTCGTTTTTTCTTGCCGAAAACTTTCGGATCAGGCGTCGCCAACGTCACGTGGACAATTTTCTCCTTATACTTGACCTTCTTGGACATGTTCAGTGCCTGGTACATGCTTTTTCGTGTATTGAATTGTATATAGCCATACCCTTTGGAAATTTTGTAGTAGCGATCACGAATAATTCGAATGTTGGATATTTCTCCACACACTTTGAATATTTCGTAGAGGTCCTCTTCCTCTGCCATGAATGGCAAGCCAGACACGTAAACGCAGTTCCAGTAGTCCTCTTTCTTAACGGGCTCTTTTTCTGCTCGATCTACCCGAAGGTGCCTTCCCCGGAAGTCTGTCCAGTTGGCCTTGAGTGCTCGTTCAGCACTTTCCCGCTTTTCGAACACAACGTAGGCATGCAGAGACTCTCTGTCTGGGTGTACCTGATTTCTCATGATGCAATACTTTTTCACGTTGGGCTTCAAAACTGTAATTCCGCGATAACGAATCGATTCGACGTTTCCAAATGCGGAAAAAAATTTCTTCAGCTCTTTCTTTTTGGTGTCGATGGCCACGTTGCCCACAAAGACCGTCCGCTTATTCTTTTCCGCACGCTCTTCTTCTTCATCACGGATTGGAGGTATTTCCTCCAGATCATTCTCACCTTCTGCAACAGCATCGTCGTCGAAAGACTCTTTTGTACTTGATCGACGCCTTTTTTCCGTTTTTCGCGCAGCTTGCTGTCCGCCGTCCGACGTGCCGAGTAGTTCATCCCGCATGCGTCCAGATTCTCTCTTCATACGCTTAGGTAACTCCCCCATCGCAATCGGTGTGTTGGTTGACTGCTCGAGCGCCTGAACGCTTCTCTTCCGATTTTTTAAAGCCAGGAGATGAAGTTTGGCCTTCGCCAGCTTTTGCTGGTTCGAATCGCCCTCGAACGCAACGTCAATCAGGCTGTAATCAGAGATTGGAAATGTTGAACATTCCGCCGCGCTTACACGATCGGATTGCGACTTGGAAGATTGGTCATCTTGTTGGCTAACGAGGCTCAAGTTGAATAGAGTGCTCAAATCACCGGATAGCTCCCCATCTTTTACGCCCACGCTTCTTGAAATGGCGGATTGAACCGACATCTCACATCAAAATCTATAAGGTTAAGGTTCAAATTAGGTGTGAAAAAAATTAAATGCCCATTCTCAAAAAAGTTTTTATATCAATATGTTTAAAAAAACTGCCTTGTGTGCCGCCCCCTTCTGGCACGGCTGCTCGAGCTCTGTTTTCTGTCCAGCACAGTGTCGCCATTCCAAATAGGTGTATTTTATATGCGCCGATTTCGAACATTGTACATTCTCACATTTTTTAAAACTGAAGCTTCCGCGATACACACGCCTAGCAGCCAGCCGACCGCGAATGCGGGCATACTTTGAAACCCGATCAGCATGCTGGCTCAATCCGCTGGTCGCGTGTGCGGTAACTCGTCACAAAAAAAAAAATTCAAATGATAGAGCGCGCGTTCACAGCTGCCAAACTTTTCTTGACTTTTTGATAATTCGTTATTCTGTTTTTTGGAATTCCACAAAAAAAAATCATTTTGGTACATCGTCCTTTTCATATCTAACTTACATGGTTTCACACTCTGTATCAAAAATCAGACCTCTTCTTTCGGCGAACATGCTCTGCAATGCAAAACAAAAAAAACCAGAATGAACTCAACTTGACAATAGCTGCTTTTGGCCAAAAATTATTCTTGTCTCGCTTGCTTATCTGTCACCGTGAGGCAGTCTAACCGCTCCATGAATTTCAGAGCCATGTTATCGTCCTAACATTTCAATAGCAACAGGTTAGCAACTGCACATGAGACTACACGTGCGATGCTTTTGGAAATTCGCACAAATAACAATTTATATGTATGAGCAAAAATAACGAATATGCCCAGTTTTGACGCCGAGTACAACTCTACGATAACCGGCGCCCTTTTTTTCAGCATGCTCTAACATCGAGTAAATTCACAGTGGCCTCGGAATGGCGGGTACTTGTTTTTCAAATCACCCTCAATACAATGACAGCAGAGTTGCGCGCGTACTTTATACTCCCAAGAGAAGTTGACACATTTCTCGGGTTCAGGCTCATAGGCAACCCTTATGCTCTTGTACTCCAAGGCTCGTATCTTCGCCTTGTCCGAATCCAATGCTATTACATTGATTGTGTCCTGAAAATCAGACAAAATAGCTTCCCAGTATTCTTGAATATTGAAATTTTGTGGTAATTTTTTTTTTCGTGTCAAAGCAGAGTTGGTGTTGCTTCAAGTTGAGCGCGTTCTGGACTTCTTGGGCGCTCATCATTTTTGCAGAAACAGTTCCCCCATATCGATGGTGTTTCTTGTGGTCCATAACAAGTATGCCTTCAATTTCGATTTTGTCATCAACACATATTTTTTTCAATGCCGACTCTACATCCTCGTGACTGTTTTCCTCATCTAGACCATCCAGCAACTGGTGCACTGTCAAGACATGCTGCTTTTCTTTGATGAGACTTCTCGACAAATCTATGGGAATAGGAGGTCTCGAATTGATCGTCAGTATTTCGCCATTCGCCGGATTGTAGCATGGAATGCCAAGTTCGTCTTCAATTCTTTCCTTTAAAAATTGCATCTTCCCCTTCTCTCCGTGAACGAGCATCACATTTTTAGGCCTACACTGCTCGATTAGTTGCATAATGCCCTTGGCGTCCGCAATGAGCAGAAAAAGACATGCTCCGGACCTTCAACTTGACTTCAACTTTGGTTTTCTTGTCCAATTCAATGTGCGTGTCGCCCGATAAAATTTTGTTTCCGATCGTTCCCGCGACGCAATATCCAGGTAAAATGCACATATTGAGTTCATCACCGCACCATTTTCGAAAAACATCCAACGAAGTGCCTGCATGCAGCATACCAGGCGTCGCAAATAGAACCATTGGTCCCGGCTTGTCGGCGTAGGTGCGATCGAATGGTTTGATGTGTTTGAAATCGAACATGTTGTGTTTGAAAAACGTTTCTTTAATTTTTTGATTGGTCCAGTTGATAAAGAGTTTGTAGTATAAGTTGGCCCTTTTCGACAAGTCCAGCAGAAAAATAGACAGGTATGTGCGCAAGATTCATACGCTCCCAATAGGTTTCGATCAGAATGCAAAGTTCCTGAGCACGGCCCAACGCAAAGACTGGAATCAACACCTTTCCATTCCTCTTGACTGTTTCATGAATGGTTTTTTAAAAATTCAGACTCTCTAAATCGCTTGCTGTCTCGGATGGTTGTTGCGTAGGTTGTTTCCGTAATCATTAGATCCACTCGGAGTTTGTCTATCTGCGCGCTCCCTAAATGGCGGTCAGGCGTCATGTTGTAGTCACCGGTGTAGAGGCAACTTTGCAAGCCGACTTTCACGTAGAACATGGCTGCCCCAAGGACGTGACCAGCATAATAGGCTCTAATTTCCAAATCGTCGTCGATCTTTAAATTCTGGTGAATGTTCACGGCTGTCACTTTTTTTATGCAGTCTTTGATCATAGCAGAGGTGAAAAAGTTGACTTCACCACGGCGTTCAACGGTAATTTTTCGAAAATCTTCCAAAAGAATTGGGCAAACTGATTTGGTAGGGTAGGTCATAACGATTGGTCCAGAGTAGCCACACATTTCAGTAAAATACGGAAGTGCGCCACAGTGGTCCAGGTGAAAATGGCTTATAATGACGCAGTCAATAACTTGGTCGAAATTGCCCTCAGGGGGACAAGTACTTGAAATTTGGAAAACGTCGCTCATCCTGGAAAGCAGATCTGGTCAAGGTAAGTGCTATGCACAAAGGCGGGGAGGAGAGGAATTCTGAAGGTGTTTTTTTTTCAGAACAACGCGTACATTGTATCCCATGTGCATACCACAATCGAACATGATGTTTTTGCCTCCGATTGAGACTATGATGCACGACCTTCCCACATCCTGCCCGGCACCTGTATTTGGATGTTGAGTATGAGGTTTAAAAATTTCGCTCAACTTTATTATTATCGTTGTACCGCAAAAAAACGCGTCGTACCTAAAGGTACAACTTTGATTTGTGACATTCGGGCCAACGCAAAAAAGAAAGGCTTTCCAGTTTACCTTGTCCCTACGTTATTTTACTATAGCGCGTGTCGAAAAAGTTCGCTGGGTCCCCTGCGCATGTGAGAGAGAGGAGGCGGGGTTCTCTTTCAGAAACACAAATACAACTGACCCGACAGGAAAAGTGAGTCATGTTTTTTTTGATGCAGGCCGAGCAGGAGATGCGCTTGCAAGCCTCTTCGGCAAAAAAAAGGCCGTCCGGTTCGTGTTTGCAGCACGCACAGATGGTAGACACATGTTGCCCCAATGACTCAAACTCTGACAGGTTTGCGAATATATCATCACTCTTTGTGCGTATGAATTTCACAGAGTGATTTTTTCAGATCTATCTATGCACCATTGCGGCACCCATGCAGAGGAAGTCCGCTCGTCGGCGTACGGCTGAAGGTCACTCGGCCAAAACCTGGGGTTCGCAATCCGGAGGAGCTTCTTAATGAGCATTTGGAGAATAACCTGGACGAGCTTGGCCAGACGGTATCTACACTTCGAGATGTACGTGTGTCGTTCACCCAGAGAAAGAGGGCGTTTCGGCCGAGGAGAATGGGCGCGCGCATCTCTCTCTGTTCTCAAGGTATTTGGGACTTTTTTTCTGTCTCCTCTCTCATACAAAATTGTCGATCCTTACGCGCGCGTTTTCTTTGCTCTCGGGGTCTGGCCCTTAATTTCGGACCGTCTCAAAATTGACGGGTTCCCCTCGTTTAGGTCAGCAATGACATTCACATCGAAATTGAGAAGAGCCAGCGGCATCTGGATGGCTTGGTATGGCTCTTCCTTCTATTAATATATAATAATATACACAGAAGTGCAGACAATGACGTTGTAGCGCAGACGTGGATTTTGAGCACACACTGACAGAGTGAGAGCTCTCTTTCTCTCTCACACATACATATGTAGAACCAAGAGCTGAGTAGCGTAGAGGTGGCTCTCAAATCCGGCATGGCTAAATTGAGGACGGCGATGAATTCTTCTTCAAATCGACTCATGCTTTATTTGGTTCTGTTTATTTTGGTATTTGCAACGATCGTTTCGTTTTTGCTGCGGAGGTCGAGTGCCTGAAGTGCGTTCGGTCTGGCAGCGCGTGGTTTTGCATGAGAGGAGGGATGACAGGCGCGCACGCGCGCGCATATGGGAGGTACTCTCTACTACTACTTAAGAGAGCGAACGGCGCGCGATGTAGACATGAGCACCGCCCTGTTGTTCGGGCGCATTTCTCTTGTGTATTATATGTGTTATAAGCACGAGTAAAGAAATATATTATTATTATTGTGTTGTCTCCTGTCTTGTTGCAGAAGAGGAGTTGATTTACGCGCATGAGGGGGGAAAAGTGTGTGATTATTTTGTTGCGTTGAATGGCGGCGATTATAGCCTCGGTGAGAGAGATGCGCGACTGAGCCATGCATCCTATATATTTCTCAGGTTAACAGTGGACACGGCTGATACATTGTGTATAGCTGTTTGGTCAAATCCGTTGTACTGAAAATTTTTGTTTATTCTGAAGTGTGTTTTACTCTCAGCATGAGGTCGTTCCTCGTGGGGATTTTATGTATCTGGGTCATATTTCAGGTGGCTGGATGCGCGGTGGCTGAGTGTGCGTGTGTGAGATGATAACCTGGTCGAGAGAGGGAGCGCCTTGCTCGCTTGCTGATATTTTATTTTCGTGCGTCGCAGACACTAAAACTTTGTGTATTGTTCACTAGTCCAGCTACTGAAAGACAGTATCTATACTCAGTACGATAAAGCGGCCCCTTGCTTGCGTTGGTTGAATAGCAAGGGGAGATCTGGATGTTCTAGTATGCGGCAATAAAGAGGGAGCTACGCGAGCGTCTTTTTTCATGTTATGTGACCATCGTTTGTTGTTTCACTTTCAAGCTGGGTCGAGCGGTGTCGTGGGAAGGCTATGGCCGGTGTTGGAAGAGCGTGACAAGGAGTTCGATTTGAGTTCGTTCACAGAATACCCGTTTGTTGTGGTGCTCAGCGGTGTCTTGTTGACGCCAGAGTACGTCAAGCGCCTAGAAAGGCGGTCTGACGTCGTAGGTATTTTGGTCGTTGACCGTGAGGTGACGGATTGCGTTAAGCATCCGAGTTCGCCGGACGATTCCGTGCCGAACAGAGACGCGTATCCGCCGGGCGACCAAGAAGAAAAAGAAGTGTGGAATTTGAATGGCACGAATTTTTTGCACCGAGAGTTCAAGGTTCCGATGTGGCATTTGTCGGGAAAGGATGCGGATCACGTCTTAGACATGGCACAGGCGAACCTCTGGAATGGCACAAAATGGGGAGTGCAGCTGTCTCAGTGTATGCACGCCTATCAAAACACGTCATCTTGTCTCAGACACAACCTTTGCTCTCCGATTAACGGCTATTCGGTATGGACGTCATTTTTACCGTTTGAGACAATGACCAAAGCGAGCACGGCCGATCTCCCGGCGGAAAAGTTCATTTTGCTGGTCTCTTCGATGGATTCTGCGGCTCTCTTCCCCAACCTTGCGGTTGGCGCCGACTCGGACATGTCCGGACTGATCGCGTCGTTGGCAGCACTGGTAACACTGAGAGAGCGGTTAGAGAGCGAAGAAGCGTCGATGCGCAATTACATACCTTCGGCGTTCAAAAGATCGATTGTGGCCGGTTTTTTTTGACGGTGAAAGTTGGGGCTACCTCGGCTCATCGCGCTTCGTTGAAGACTGGACCAACTTCAAGTGCCGTGAGTGGTCCGACAGCAACCATACACGATGCCTTTCCCCGTCCTACTCGTCGCTCGACTTTAGAAAATTGAAGTTGGAAAATGTCGAGGCGTTGATTGAACTCAAGCAAGTGGGATATAAACCTTTAGAACATGAAAAGTGCAACACCAAGGTTGAAAATACGCTATTTGCTCATGGTGAGGCAGTGCCTATTCAGGAAATGTTGATCAAAGCAGCGGCAAATGTACAAAATTTTTCGGTTGTACCCGCAAAATTGCCAGAAATACCGCCATCTTCTTCGCGCGCCTTCCTCGAGGCTGCCCGTCAACATGGCCAGTACGATTACCTGAAATCCCGCACGGTCGTCCTCACCGATCATGACAAGGAGTACGTCAACATCCACTATCATTCCAGACACGACAGCTTCGGACAGCTGGATCTCAGCAAAGTCACCAACGCTTCGACCGTGTTGGCCCATACGTTATACAGCCTGGCGTTGAACGTCGACGTCTCGGAAGCCAAGTGGATCCATGTCGATTACGCGCTCGTCTCAGCACTGGGAAGATGTCTCGCGTTTAGCACCGAATGCCAACTCATCAATACCTATCTCCCGGTCATGAATAACTCCAGCTACAAACTCCCCCTGAACCACTACACTGGCGTGGCATATGGGGGAATGCCCAGCACAACCAGTCAATTCGTCTATGCGTTCTTGATGGATAAGCTCAGAGTACCGTCCTCCGATCCGATTACTTGCAAGGTCGACGCCGACTGCGTCGGGGCGGCAGATGATGGGATCATCCCGTCGAGTCGGTGCGTCAACGAAGTCTGCTTCAGCTCGTACGTTCAGTTCCACGAAGCGTACAGTCTCGGTCTGGAAATGGACAAGAACGGAAACTGGCGAGAAGTTGACTCAAATTATCCGAACTGGGCAGAGTCTTAGTACGTACATGCCATCATCACGCTTCTTACCATCGCTCGTGTTGAATTTTGCACCTTTTTTTTCGAGAGAGAGAGAAAAATTTATTGAAAAACTGACGATTTTTTTTTTTTTTTCGCGAGAACAGCCGATATGAGAGTTTCGTCCGCAGCTTCTGGCTTCCTGCCCAATCCTACCTCGAGTACGTCTGGCTGGGGTTTTCGCTGGTTCAGACCTGCTTCATCTACACCATCATCCGATTCGCCAGAAAAAAGTATCTTTGAAACACGGGGCGTCCGCCAACCTCGCATCTCTCTGCTTCCTATTCTCATTGCGGTGCATGACGTTGAACTTGCGCGAGCACATCCGTCACGCTGTTTTGGCTGTTGTTGGAGGGTCCGCCGTCTGCGCGCGATGGCAATTTTTTTTTTTTAATTAAATACATCATCGCCATCTCTCTTTCACATATTGGTGTGTGGGAGGAGAGATCGTGCCACAGATCGAACACGTGCGCTTCGCTTCTCGAAAGCAGAGGGCTCTTTACCATGGTTTTTTGAATGTCGGTACGAGATGATGCCACCACTGCAACCACCAGGCTGTCAGCTCGGTCGACGGCGAGCGATGTGTTACCAAAGGTGTCACCATCGTCGGGCGCATGTCGGTCAGCGGTGGCCCTGTTGAGTATTGGGAATTGGGAACTTTGCGCGGCCATCCCATGCGTTGATTATGTCTTGGGTGGTAATAACAACGGACATATTGCACTTTCCCTCGCTTGGTGATTCTGCAGTGTCTACAAATGAGCTTTATGTTCGCCTTGCACTTCATGCTTGACGCAAAACTGACCAAGAGAGATTTGGTTTTTTTTTTTTTTTAATAATAATAATAATAATAATACAACGCTGTACAAAAGCACGTGTTTTTTTCTGCCACACACATCTAATTTCTCCTCTCTCAGAAAGGTTTGGTCCATGCCAAAAGCTGGACTCGAACCAATCCGGCCATGCCGCCATAGGCGACCCAACTTGGCGCGATTGTGTTCGGATTCCATCTGACTTTGTAGAGCGTCAACAGTGGGTCTTTGAATCTGAGCACAGGCTTTGATTTTTGTAACTTTTCTGGCGGGCGAATTTTGCCTTTCTTGAGCAGCAGTCTTTCTCGCTTTTCTTTCGACGTCGTGCCCTTCGGTGGCGCTGGTGTCACACGATTCGCGCAGTGCACGGATGACTCTTCGAAGGTCAACACGCTATCAAGAGCTTCGGATGCGTCGTCGTGATTCGGTAGATGATCTGAGCAGATGATGATTTCACTGTTTTTTTCCGCTTTGATGATTGAATCGTCATTTTTTTCCGTCTTTTTCGAATCGTCCGATTCCAGTCGAACGTGTTCGATGCAGACCTCGACGCCGCCGAATTTCGAGCGCTTGTCTGGCAACAGCATGCAATACACTTTCCCCTGCGTGTCACACGAGGCTTGTAAGCTCAAAATCGGAGAAAGGCCAATCCCCCAACACCCAAAGCGATGAAAATCATAAACTCTTGAACAGTTCGGTCCAAAATGCCGAATGCTCCCTTCATCGCAGGCGACCAGCAAAGCGTAGTCGTTGTCTCTGCCTGCCCATGCCATGTCGAGGACCGTTCCCCCTCCTATCGGTATGGTGGTCAGGGGAGTATCCACGACGTTCATGTCCCACACCTTGGCCGAAGAATCCATGGCACCAGTGGCGAGAAAGCGCCGGTTGGATGGGTGCCATACAAGGGCGCGAATGGGCGACGGGTGAGCCTTTCGACGCCAAATCGGAACTCGAGTGAATGGAATTTTTTTCATCAATATGGCTGCTATTCCTTGTTCGTCATCGCCATACAGACTATCTTCCATGGTGGTGCATCCAGTGGCTTCCGGGACGTCTGTTTCCATGTCTGAATGACCTCCTTGACGAAGTGTCACCGTGTCAGGAATCACAGGCTGAAGGGACGTCTCTGCCAATTCCAAGCGAGTTGGGAGTTCCCAAATATCCATCGTACCATCTGTACACCCAACAGAGAGCAGTTGACAATTATCGTGGTGAGACCAGCACACTTTTAAGGGCATACTGTGATCAGAATAGATCAATTGATAAACTGGCTTTAAATTCAAAAAAATGGATTCCCTGTCATCCGTTGCCACTCCCTTTGCCATTCGGAGAAAGATTGGATGTGGCACCGCGTAAATATTGCACGATCCATCTGCCAAGACTGCCGTCAACATCCCCAGGCGAGGAATTGAATCTGACGTGGATTTACTCCAGTCTTCTAGACGGTTCGGGTGGGGAGATCCCCTCGGACACCAAGCCAGGTCCATAGCAGATGATCCATCATGCAGAATTCCCAAAGTCATGAAAGGTTCAAAAGCAGAGTCATTTGACGAAAAAATTCCCATATTAGTCAAATATCCTAAATCCCAATTTGAATCATGTTGTATCCGCGACTCACCACGCCTATGCTATGGACTTGACCCATATGCTTGTGAGCCGTCACGGCCAGAAAGGTATGCGCGATTTCTGGCGGCGGGTGCTGGGAAAAACCAAATGGTTGTGGACACCATGCCAAGTTGTACATGGGGCCTCCCACGTTTATTATCACGTCCGTGATGATGCCCCCATCGATCAAGTATGCGGGAGAGGACTTGAAGCGTGCGAGACGTTGTTTTTTCGATGGATTGTCGCCAGACGAAGCGATTTTAAAAGTTATTGGTTCTTCCTTGCCGGGCAAATATTTATGGACCTGTCCATCTTCCACTTCTTCCATCTCTTTCCATAGGCACTTCCACTCTGGAAACAAGAGCACGTCGGCCTGAGAACAAACCTGTGCCTCCAAGTCGAAAATTGACGAAAGCAGTGGACTCAAAAAACAACCAATGGAAAAATTCGACTTGTACTTTACGCAAACTGGCTTCGCCAGACGGTCTGGAGCGAAAGGAAACTCCCAATAGGGGTTTCTAGGCATCACATAAGATGGCGGCGGCTCCAAGTTATGCGGGCTGTTACTTTTTAAAGTGGGTAGAGATGTTATCTCAGTTGTACCGCGTCCATCTTGTTCCTCCTTCATATCTCTTCGCCCTCCCGTTGCTCTCTTTTTTGCGCATGTCCCCATTTCTGTGTCTCCCGATGCCTCCTCTATAGACCGTGCGCTAACGGGTCGGACGTTGTTAGAAGGTAGACAACCTGGTGTTTCGCTCGCAACCTGGGCTTTTTTTTCTCTGCGACCCTCTGAGCGGCTCGTCGCCTCATTGCTCTCAGAGAGATGCCGTGATAGAGGAGAGCTTGAATTGTCTTGGTAATCGCGTTCCTTGTTCATAGGAATTTGTAGAGCTCTGTCTCTCTAGTATGATGATGATAGTGACTCACCGAGCATGCCCCTTTTCAACACATGCACTTTAATCATGTCTGCCATTAGCAGCAATAGAGCACGAACGGAGGTGGTCGCCAAGTGGAGCCTGAGCGTTACACAGGATGGGAAAAAAAACCCACCGTTTTCCCTTTGTGTGTGTAGATGCCGTCAACGTGTCAAAATAACGAACAGATTTATCGTCCACGTGTATTTTTTTTCCTCGGAAAAATTCTGCCTTTTTATCCATCGCCGCGTGGCTCTTTCCCGCTCTACTTTTGAGCATCGAGTAGCGCGCGGTAGACGGCACCGCTTTTCTTCTCTACGCGACAACGGCCAAAAAAAAAAGAAGCGTGTAAACAAGTCGAGAATAGATATTCTCTCTCTTTTCTTGCTGCGTCTCATACAGAGAGGGGAATGCGGCGGCAAAAGGAGATCAGAGACACGCGCGCGCGCGCAATATGCTCGGCAAAAATCCATCTGATTCTCTCTCTTTCGTTTGCGTCGCGCTTCATTTTCAGGAAAAAAAAACCAAATCCGTGTGTGTATTTTTAAGTTTTTTTGACTTCTCAGTGATTGGTTTGTCTGCGGCGACACTTTT
Source organism: Eledona agricola (assembly GCA_964023215.1). Classification (NCBI taxonomy): domain Eukaryota; kingdom Metazoa; phylum Arthropoda; class Insecta; order Coleoptera; family Tenebrionidae; genus Eledona; species Eledona agricola. Next base: position 92,545 of record CAXIEJ010000066.1, read on the forward strand.
CATCACGACAGTAATATCTGGTTCTCTGTGAGATTGCGTGCGAACGGCAGAAAAGTGTCGCGAACAAAAAAATTGTTTTCAATTCTTGTCACAGATCAAAGACACGCATAGATGCCTATGTGTAGCAAAGAACTCGATTCGCTTGCATTTTCGTGCATACACACCTCTCTTCCTTAACTCTTCCGACACATCCTCATATTTTTTGCCGTTGGCGACCCCAGAAAAATAGCATGAGTGCTTCGTGGGGCAGAGACACCGAGACAAAACCATCCTTGTCGCTCAAGGAAATTCTAGATGAAAACGAGCAGATCTTGAAAGGCACGTCAGAGAGTGCCTCCGAACAGAGAGCCTCTCTCGGACAGTACAGTCCGATTCTCAGAGACTCAGGCTCCACCTGTGGCCCAAAGCCTCTGCCGCATCACAATTTCCTCTTTTCGGAAAGTTTTGCCTGTTATTATGTACTTATCCGCCCGTACACACATCTCATCCGCCTGTTTTCTCTCTCTCCACACACACATATTATATATGTGTGTATATTTTTTCGCGCACGTGCAGAACAAGACAATGCATTCGATCACATGTATGAAACTGTGCGGAATACAAAGACCATCGCGCAAGAGATCGGAACTGAAACCGACGAGCACATAGCTTTGTTGAGTGAGATGGACCAAAAAACCGACAAAAACAGAGAAATGTTACAAAATGCCACCGGCCTCGTCATGAACATTCGGAAGACCTCATCGACGGGCTGTTTGTGGTGCACCATCGTTCTTCTACTCATCACCCTCGTCGTTCTATCTATACTAGCTTTCAAGTAGTAATAAAAAAAAAATCATCTCTCTCTTTTGATCATCGTCCCGCGCGCGAATGACTTTTTTTCTCCCCCCTCCCCACACACACACAATTCGATGGGCGCGCATCCATAAACACACAATAAAAGTAAACAGATAATAGGTGGAAGTAGCTTGTTTCATGAGGGAGGGATACAAAGTAAACGCAAAAATTTCTCTCTGCAATCTTGTAGATGATAGATAATTGTGAAATGGAACAGGAACAAGACAAAATTTATCTCATTTTCAAATCACTTCTTCGCCTTAGCGGCACCAGCTTTTCCCGGCTTAGTGGGTTCCTTCTTGGTTGTGGATTTGATGACGCCTACGGCAACTGTGGAACGCATGTCACGTACGGCGAAGCGACCAAGGGGTGGATAGGCGGAAAACGCTTCGCAGCACATGGGCTTGGACGGTTTCAGGCGGACCATGGCAGCATCACCCTTTTTGATGAATTTGGGGGAAACTTCGATATCTGCTCCAGATCGCTTATCGATTTTCGACAGGATTTCCACAAATCGACAGGAAATGTGAGAAGTATGGCAATCCAGCACTGGCGTATACCCTTCTCTGATTTCTCCAGGGTGATTCAGAACAATAATTTGAGAAGTGAAGTCCTCAACACCAGTGGCCGGATCGTTCTTCGAATCGGAAACGACGTTACCACGACGAATGTCCTTGATAGAGACGTTCTTAATGTTGAATCCAACGTTGTCACCGGGAGCGGCTTCAGACACACTAACGTGGTGCATTTCAATGGACTTGACTTCCGTCACGATTCCGACTGGTGCGATCAGTACGTTCATACCGGTCTTCAAGATACCTGTCTCGACACGGCCAACGGGGACCGTACCGATGCCACCGATCTTGTAGACATCCTGCAACGGGAGGCGCAATGGCTTGTCCGTGGGGCGCTTGGGCACCGTGAGTGCGTCCAGGGCATCGAAGAGGGTGTTTCCCTTGTACCAAGGAATCTTTTCGGAACGATCGGAAAACAGATTGTCACCGTGCCATCCAGAAATGGGAATGAACGGAACATTTTCGGGTTTGTACCCGATACGTTTCAATTCCTTCGACACTTCATCCTTGATTTCAATATACCTCTTTTCGTTATAATTGACAGTCTTCTCATCCATCTTGTTGACGCAAACAATCATTTGCTTCACACCCAATGTATACGCCAACAGAGCGTGCTCCTTAGTCTGACCATTACTAGAAATACCAGCTTCAAATTCACCGACCACCGAACTAACCACAAGAATCGAAACGTCGGCCTGAGATGTACCAGTGATCATGTTCTTGATGAAATCACGATGTCCGGGAGCATCAATGATAGTGAACTTGTAGTTGTTGGTTTCAAACTTTGACAACGAAATGTCAATAGTAATACCACGATCTCGCTCTGCCTTCAGATTGTCAAGCACCCACGCATACTTGAAGGATCCCTTACCTTGCTCAGCAGACTCTTTCTCGAACTTCTCAATTGTACGCTTCTCAATGCCACCGCACTTGTAAATCAAGTGACCCGTTGTCGTTGATTTACCGGCGTCGACGTGTCCAATGACGACGATGTTAATATGGGCCTTCTCTTTTTTCGACATCTTTAACGGGAGAGAGCAGGGCACGGTCGGGACGACGTAGTTAATTATCCGAATCTATAAAATTACAATGCTGTCGCGGTACAAAAATAAATGATTTTTTTTATCGTGGCAGAGGTTGATCCGGTAAAAAGTAATCGGCTAAAATGGTCGGGTACCCGTAGGTTCCACACCCCCGGAACTCTCACATTGCCGAAATCCGTATCAACTACATGTCAACCGAAAACAAGATCGATGCTACAAAACTCAATGGCGAGACGAGATCAAACGCAAGAATTGATAAAATCGGGTGCAAACAATTCAAGTCGAGAAAAGTAATCAACCGGCTATATACCACGCAGCGGAAATATGCAGGAAATAACGCGGCGGGAAAACACAGAGCGGTGACATACCTTTCTAACTAATACTACGCAAGTACGAATGGATTCGATACAAAATCAAAAAAAAAATATACCGAACAAAAAAAAAACTGACGTGGATTACATCTCTTCTATAGCAGTTTTTTTGTTGCCCCATTTTTTTTTTGGAATGTCAACATACATCTCCAGTGTGAGTCTTCCCACACCAACCCTTTACCTCACTACCTCGGAAGCCGAAGGTGATTTTTTTTTGCCGATACACCTCTACAACGCAACGGTGCCACCCTCGTTTAAAATTTCTACATCATATTTTGGCAGACAGAGCACCATGGAAATAATTTTTTTTAATGGTCTATTTTTATATTTGTCCCACGAGCAAAAGAAGCTGGCTTGTTCGTATTGTCTATCTGTCTGCTCGTGGAATCAGATCGCCACGCGCACGCGATACACTTATTATATTGAGAGATACTCTGTCTTCCTCTAATGAGCGAGATGCTTCAAAATAACACCTTTAAAGTGCTTCCTCATCTTTAACCGCTTTTGGTTTAAATGAAAGCATTGTGCTTCTTCTAAGTACTCCAATACACGCCATTCTTCGAGCCGTTTTTTTCTTTCGCTACAAATACCTTCAAAAATTCTCTCTATCCAAGCTTTCCGCCTCTGATCCTGAGCAGTACTGAAACAGACCAGCAAGCCAGGTTTGTTCACCAGCGATACTGCTGCACTTACTAACCGTGTGTACTGTTTACCAGTATCAAAAATTCCTACCGCCGTATGAAACGACACTGGTGGTGGATCTATAATAACGACATCGAATTTCTGATTGTTCGCCGTATATTTCGCGAGGATACTGAAAACATCTTCGGCGATGAATTGATGATCTTTTTCGTCAAGAACAGAAAGGTTGTTGAGCAGGAAGTTTTTTTTTCCCCATTCCAACATTTCAGCATTCGTGTCAACATTCACCGTTTGAACCGTGTGGTCGAGTTTTTGAGCCATTACCGACATTGCTAGTGAGAATGCGCACGTATGAGCAAAAGTGGAAAGAACCTTGATTGAATCTTGGCCATGCTGCCGCTCTTGAATCAATTCGATCGCTTGTTGGGCTATTTTTTTTCTATTGTCGCGCTGATCCAAGTATAAGCCTGTCGTAAGAGGAGTTTCTTCCAACTGAACACGAAACTGAACGCCTGCTTCAGTGACAACCAAATCATTTGGATCTCGGTGACCTATAAGACGACCGTACACTCTTCCTTGTTTACGTTTTGACAGGTTGTTCATCGTTACTGCGCTAGTGTCACGGTCGGCGACCTCCGCTTGTTCACATTTTGAAGCAGGCGTCTTCGTTAAACTGTCGCCTTTCGCTTGAAGCATAGACTGGAGTTTGGCAGAATCGCCACGTACCCGAGTTTGAACATGAACATCTTTTACAAAATTGATATTTTTACATGCTTTAGCAATGCTGTTCAAACCTGGCATCCAATGCATGCTATATATGACAATCAGAGCATGCGCAGCGTAAATGTCGATGGTGAGGCCTGGGAGACCATCCAATGTCCCATTGACGAGTCTGAAAGCAGAATTATTCGCCATTTCGAACTGCCCTTTACCAGCAGCCAATTTCCTTCGTCTTTGCACAGCCTTTTCATAAAATAGAAACAGTCAGTATGTCTTTTTTTTTTTAATATGACTGCGCATGTTCTTCTTTTGCAGCCAAAGTCAATTGTCGTTTCTCGTACGGATTCAATGCTTTTTTGAATATATCGACGACCCACTTGCTTGGTCTCATAAGAGACTATGTGGAATTTCTTATTCATGCTTCGATCAACCAGAATAGTGCCAAACAGGGCAGGATCTCGGTCACTTGAAAAGGAGTAAAACCCATCATGGGCAGAAACTATTTCGTTCGGTGTGTTAATAGGTGTTTTGTAAAAGACAGAGCCTCTCTCTAACATCATCAACGAACGTCTGTGTGCCCATACAATAAGATCCTACGCCATTGCTTGGGAATAGTTTCGAAAAATCATCATCACTCAAATAGAGTGGCCGACTTTTGAATTTCGATTCTGATGCGGGGTCGACTTTAATAAAGTGACTGCCGTCTGACTTATGCAAGTGATGATGACATTGAGGCGTGTGATCAGCTAATTTTTTCCCACGGGGAGGCAAGGCTGTGATTTCTGGGATGCCAGAAGGTTTCGGCAATCTAGAAGCGCGATTAGAAAATTGCTTCGAAAAAAGAAATGCTAACCTGGGCCCCGGTTGATGACGACAGCAAACCTTAGGCACCCTAGTCCGGAATTTGAAAGACCCAAGAGTTGGTAAGAAGGCGCCGAGCGCGTTTTTTGATACCAACATAATAAATTCATTAATCAAACGTAGAGTCGTGTGTGTTATTTATTATATAACTAAGAACTATAAAAAATAAATACACTATGATAGGTTAAAATAACGTGACAGACATGGATTCCGCGAGCTCGATTCATAGCACTTACAATCAGTCTGAGATGCAGCAAGAGAGCAATAATTCACTATGCAGCAAAGTGCCCCCTCTGGCTTGATGTTCGCGCACTGTGTGCACATGGCACACGTAAAATTTTTTTTGTCCTCCTTGTGAGAGACACACACACACATTGAAAAGGACTACATTTTTTTTCCTTCGATACACGCGCAATCTCATAGACCGCGCGATGCAAGCGCTTCTGACGAAGCACCTATGCGCCTAAATTTCTAGGCGCATGCTTTCGTGTATTTTTACACAAAGACAAAGTTATTTTGTATGCGCGCGAACACAAAAATACCAAGTGGTTTAAGAGAGCCGTTTTCTTTCGACGACGATCACGATAACTTCTTGATGTGTATACTGCAGAGATGAGCAGATCCATCTCTAGCTATGCGACATCTTATGCCCTATTCGTATTTTCAGTGCTGCTCCTCCACCTCTAACCCATGGGAACTGCGCAAAAGTCGCACCGTTGTTATATGCGGCACTTTTTTTGCTGTCCTGAACATCTGAAGATGGTTGCTCTGCGCCCGTCGAGGTCAGCTAGCAACCTATAAACAGAGTGACAGGGGTAAAGTGTGATGACAGAGCACAGAGTCATAAGAGAGAGTCATAAGAGAGTTCACATGTTTAAAAGGTTTTGTAAAAGATGATGCCTCGCCCACGCACACATCTGCGCGAAAACTGCTCTAGATATGTCAGCTGGACTGTTGACGTTATCTCGATCTTATCATCTAAATGTTAATGTGCTCTGACGTCTCAGAAGATCTGCAGATAGCGAAAACAGTCTTCGAACAGAGCTGCTGCCAGAGAAAATAATACAATTCTGGTAAAATTTAAAAAAACACAGTTTGTCTATAAGTATTTTGTGCCCTTGTTGCTTTTTTTTCCCTTTGGCTGCTGTGGCGAGACAAACGAGTCATCGACCAGAGGATCTCCACAGAGATATACTTTCAATCGGGCACTTCTATGAGATGTGTGGTGATGTAGAGACGATCGGGCGATTTTTTTTTTTAGAATGAAATACATACCCACACACATACATAACTCGTTTGAGATATATGCCCAGTATATACCGCATGAGGCTTCTATCCGACCAAACGATTTTTCGTTGTAAGGGTTCTTCTAGTTTTGTCTATCTCGATAGGTGAGCTAAACACGTTTGTTTGGTGATGCATTGGATTGTGGTAGTATCAGATACTCTTTTTTCACCTTGGATAGAAAGCGAAGAAAATTATCAGCCTGCCATGCTTGTCAATGAACAAGACCCATCCACATTGACAGATTCTTCATCGAGCTCTGTATCCTCTGAAATCATCTCCACTGAGTCAGTTAAATTCTCGAATAGTTGTCGTCGCGACATGATGATTTCGGAGTCCTCACCACTCGTCGGTGGCTCGGCGGCAGAAGAAGATAACGTAAACCACGATACATCTTCACCACTATCGGAGAGAAATCGACACCCGCCGCTTATTATAAGGAACGATTTGGCCGACTTCAATGTTCTAGAGAGCTTGGATGCAGAATCTTCTCGACCTCAACTGAAAAAAAAACTTACTTTTTTCTTTGGTAACCCTTCTGTTGAAAGGACCAAAGGGACTATTCATCTGTTCTATGAAAATAATTCATCATCGACTAGAGCAATGAAAAAATCAAAAATTATATGCATTGTGGCCGTCCCAGCTTGGATGGTGTTATCTGAGCTATGTGATTATCTGAGCACTTCTACGATTGAGCATATTGATGCCATGCGAATTTTACAAGATCAATCTCCTAACAAGTACATGGTTGTTATGCGCTTTAAGGAACAAAGCTTCGCAGACCAGTTTTACCAAGAATACAATGGAAAACCATATTCTTCTCTGAGTTTAGAAGAGTCACCAGAGCGATGTCACCTGGCGTTTGTTCAACGAGTCGACTTTGTTGATTCCAAATTCAAGCGAGGAGCTGAGTCTTTGCAAGCTTTATTTCCAAGCTTCGATGGAAATTACAAAGAAATTCCCACTTGTCCAGTGTGCCTCGAGCACCTCGACAGCTCCGCCAGTGGTCTTTTAACCATTCTGTGCCAGCACACATTCCATTGCAGCTGCCTCACGCGGTGGAAGGAGGACAACGTTTGCCCGATTTGCAGATGTTTACAGCAACCAACGTGCAGTGAAAGTGTCTGTTCTAGATGTGGCACCGAAGACAGTCTTTGGGTTTGCTTACTCTGCGGCCACATGGGATGCAGCAGGTATCGCAAATCGCATGCACATGATCACTACATGCAAACCCTACATACCTACGCTCTCGAAGTCGAGACGCAAAGGGTCTGGGATTATGCAGGTGATGGTTATGTCCATCGCCTCATTATGAACAAAACAGACGGAAAACTCGTCGAATTGCCTTCTTTTAGCTCCAATTCCGACACCCGATCTTCGACAGATCCGGATAGTAAAGACGAGCTGTGCAAGGTTGAGGGCGTGTCTTTGGAGTACCAGTACATGTTGACGGCTCACCTTGAAACGCAACGCGCCTACTACGAAGAGCAATTCCAGCAGTTCAAACAATTGGGAGATGAACATATAATGAGCGTGGAAAGTCAGTTGAAAAAACTGAAGGAAAAGGTTCAAGGGTTGTTGAAAAGGAACAAGCAGCTAGAGAGTGAAAACGCCGAGGTTCTTCGGAGAGAACAACATCTCGTTGACAAAGTCCAAAAACAAACAGAGCATTTGCATGAGTTGGCCCTATGTATTGAAGCTCAGAATATTTTGCGAGGTCAGGGTGAGTTTGTTGACGGGCAGGTATTCGTGCTCTCCAACAAGACTCCTGTAACCAAGAAGCCATCGACCTCTTCTCTGTCGTCGTCGTCGTCGTCATCGATCAAGGAAAACCGAGAAAAGTCAAAAAAGAAAAGATAAGAAATGCTTGGTATTATTTGCGCGCACTCTCTGCCGCTGAGTGGAGAAATTTTGCACAGTTGATGAATGAATAAGAGCCACATGCATGGCGCATTCATCAGAATGAGAAAGGTGGGATAGAAAGCACACAAACGCAACAATCTAATAGCACGTGCAACAAAGAGAAGTTTAGAGTGAAAAAGCTTCCCCCACGCATCTCTGATCTTCCCCCCACGACGGGTCCATCTGGGCATAAGAGGGAAAAGGTGTGGTCCTTTCTCACGTTTGGGCGCAGTCGAGAGAACACGCCTAACATTTACGCATCGGTTGCTCGGATTTAACAAAATTGTACCAGATATTTTTGGGCTTTGCTGGGCGTGTATGGGATGGCTTTCAGCGCGCGCTATTTTTAACATTCAAGAGCTCTCAGAACACGGAGAGGTTCCCCGCCTGTTGCCCTGAGCCATACTCTCAATACAGTAGACGCTGCGAGATGCAAAAAAGAGGGCGCTCTTACTCGGGGGGTGGTCAAAAGCGCCCTCTTATACACCGAAGAGAACGTCTCTCCGAAAATGCGCGCGTTCCTCGCATTATTTAAGCAAGACTTTTTTTTTCCTGCGTCCTACTGGTGGGGTCCATGACGCGCGTTATCTGCTTGGTGCCTCTCTCTCTCTTATTTGACTGCAACTGTTGTTCGATTGAGGACAGATGTGTGCTACTACTCATAACGCAAGTTCTCTGCCGTGTGCAAATGCTAGAATTTTATTATTTTCACACACATGCGTTTCGCAAGTTAAAGCCAATGATTCTATTAGGCCCCTGTCCACCCCACACAGCGTTGAGGTCATTTTTCGTATTCAGCATGTACGTCCGCGTCTTGCAAGGGGCGTTCGGCTGTCGTCTTTTTAACTGCGAAATTCCGTGCGGTTGGTAGAAAACATGTTTGAGGAGATAGCATTCTACCGTCTCTCAGTTAGGTGGTAGAGCAAAAATACATTTCAGATACAGCGCGCACCACGGGCTGAATGCTGGTTTTCAGAAAACAGGCGAATCAGAGAGAGGAATTCGGATAAAAAAGTACCATTTTTTTTAATTTTTATCAGACCTCTATTCTGGCTTCAAATGCTTGGTCAACTCTGTTTTGTCTTACAGTTCTGACAATTCCCACTCTTCATATTTCGTCAGTCATACCGCGGTGGAAGTACTGGCTATCTTGGATTAGCGAGTTCTAACTGCCTGCTAGCCTTAACTAATTTGTGTTGCGCGCGGAACACCAGAATCATCTCCTCTGCTCAGAGAGCAGCTTTTACAAGCGAAAATGTCTCGATCTAGGAGGCCATTGAAAAATGTATCCGATTACGATGGTGATGGTGAGGCTGGACCCGATAAATCATCAGATGAGACTGAGGAAATCAAGGAAAATCATAGGAAACAACAAAAGAAAGAAAAAATTCGCCCAATATTTAATTTGTTCTTAAGCAAGTACTCTAAGGATCCCTCTCAAACTCTAAGTAAAAAATCCAGCAAAGAAAATGTGAAAAAAACCAGCACGACCAGTAGTAATTTGACCAAAGCGATCAAAAAGAAAAAGGACTCAGAATTAGAGTCTTTTACAACAACACAAACACAGAACAAAGATGAAATTTCGCCCGTTACACCAGTACGTGACTGTTTTGTGTGCATACAAAAGTAGGCGTGTGTTATATTTGGTTGACCGTGCTTTCGCATTTTGATTCGTGCTCGTTTTTAGAGTAGTTCCCATGGCGCGAAACAGCGACACCCATCGGTCTCTGCTCATCAAAGCCAAGAGAGAGCTGCTGCAGCCCACTCGCAACCGAAGGTTCCAAAGTCTCAGGAGCCAAGCCGGTTATCACCACCTGTACGTGTCTCGCGCACCTGCCGTACTCATTTTCGTAGTGGTGATTATTGAGAGAGACATGGACATGCATTTTTTTTTTTGCTCACCACGGTACATTTTCTTCTTATTTGACAGGGTGATCAGACTGGGAAAGTGGTCGTAGACGCATCTGCTTTTCTGGAAAAATTATCAGATGCGTCTCGTGTGACGGTGAGTGATATGCGAGAGTTGAAAGTTTGTCTGACGACTCAGTCGATGTCTTGGTACCAGGAGTTTCGTGCTCTGAAAGGCGTCGATCGTTTGTTTGATATTCTCGTTGCGTTGGATTTGAAAAAGTCATTGACAGTGGAAGAGACCAAAATTCAAGATGAGGTCATTCGGATTGGCAAGGTCATATTAGACACCAAGTCCAATTTGGAGAATTTTGTTGAATCCGACACGTCTGAAAACATCAACAAACTGCTGCTCTCTTGCTACGCTCTGAACCCGAAGACCAAAAAAACGGTTTATGACATTGTATCGGCCATTGTGGTGCTTACAGATAGCGGCCATGCGCGTGTTTTGGATGCATTCGATTACCTCAAGTACAAGCGAAATGAGTCTTATCGATTTGAAAATATCATGAATACGCTGAGGTTTGGAGAGTTACCTCAGGTTCGTACAGCAGCGCTGACTTTGATCAATTCTTTGATTAACACGCCCGAAAGTTTAGACCTTCGCATTCAACTTCGAAATGAATTTTTATCGATTGGACTTGCATCGTTGCTACCCAAGCTCAAAGAGATGGCACTGGATGAGTTGAAGGTGCAAATTCAGACGTTCGAAGATGACTCGGCGTTGGATTTTGAAGAGATCAAAGACCGTATATTGATTCCGAAATGCTTGGATTTTAGGAACGCCGACGAGATGATTCCGATGATAGCTGAGTACATCAAAGGCAAAGACTATCTCCACGTGCCGTTCTACGAGGCGATTCGGCATTTGTTGGCCATGCCTTCTGATCCTTATCGAGGCTTGCGCCTTTGGTTCGTTCTCGCAAACATTGCGCATCACATTTCCATCATGAGTGAGGAGATTGTCTTTCCGGATGGCAAAGCGGTCGACTTGGATGCTTTGATGTCGGCCACCGAGGATAAGATTGCGTTGACTGATTTGAAGGAAAAGAGCTTTTTGAATGGGCAGAGGCTCGAACTTGAGCTCAAATCGGTGAGGGAGCAGTCGTTGAGTATGAATGAGAAGATGAAACGTATAAAAAAGGAACTCGAAGTCGGGTTGCTGAAGGTGAAATCCAACTCGAAGAAGGAGTTGAATGAGCAGCTTGAATTAATTCGTTCGGAATGCGATAGTGAAATTTTGAGCTTGAAGAACAAACATGCGTTAGAGATGAAGTCGCGCGCACAGGAAAGGTCTAGTTTGTTGGACGAGTTGAATCAATTGCGTGTGTCGAGCAATGAATGGAAGAGAGAGCTCGAGGATATGCGTCTTTGTTGCGATGTGTCGAATGTGAAGCACCAATCTGAGATGCAAAAGTTAATGGATGATCGGAGAGCAGAGAGTGATCGTTTATCGCAGGAAGTGAAGAGGTTGACCGACGTTACATTGGAAAAAGAGCGTTCGATTTTGGATTTGGAGAATTTGCGTCGCAGTGATCATCAATGTGCACTGGAGCTTGAGGCGGATATGCGGCGAGATCATGCGGCTGAGTTGGAGAAAGTGACTCGAGATTGTCAGTTGAGGGAGAGTCGAACGTCTGCGATGAAGAAGCAAATTGAGACATTGATTTTACCGCTGGAGGTGTTTGTAGATAGTTGTTGTTCGCCGACGCAAGATGATGAAGTTAACTCGATGGATGAAGGTAGTGGCATTACGCAGATACCTACGGTCGAGTATCGCCTGCTCGTTGAGTTGAAGATGGGCGTGAAGAAGGTTGTGTCGGGGTTGAAGGGGTTGCGTGCTACTATTGATGCGGATGCGATGCAGAGTGGTAATGACAAGGTTGATCCTCAGTATGTTGAGCAGGCGTCTCTGCTGCGAGAGCAGCGAGAGGCGCGTCGCAAGGAGGCTCAGGCGTTTTTTTTGCATCGGACGGCATTAGAGTCTGAAAAGTTACAACTTGAACATTTGAATCAGCAGCTGGTTGATCAGCGAGATTCGATGTATGCGGATGTTGCTCGCATGAAGCAGGAGCATGATGACATGTTGAGAAAGTTGGCGTCGGTTCGCGAGGAGGAGGTGGAGAGGGCGAAAGAGTTGCAAGCGAAAGCGTTTGAAGAGGTGCGACGTTTGAGGGCTGAATTGGACGTGTTATTGCCTGATCATCAGCATGCGCAGGCGGAGTTGGTTCGTTATGAGAAGGCGCTCAGAGCGTCTGTCGAGAAGGAAGAGAAGTTGGAAAGTGCGTTGAAGAGTGAGCGTTGTCAGGTGGAGGAGTTTGAGCGTCAGTTACAGGCTGCGATGGAAGAGAAGAGCGTGATGGTGGTTAAGAAGATGAAGGTTGGTCGTTTGTTGGATGCGACGAGGCAATCTTTGGAGCATGCCACGTTAGATTTTGAGAGTCGCAAAGCTGAATTGGAGCAGACACGTCTGACATTGGGTCAGCAATTGGTTGATTTGCGCAGTGAGCACGTCGCGTTGCAGCACGAGCGTGAGGATTTGGCACGTCGTTTGGCCGAGATGGAGAAGAAGTTGGAGAGCGGTGCGGGAGACACCAATCGCGTCTGGATGACCTACAACACGTTGATTGACCAGATTGACGATTTGCGTGAGGAGAACGGTCAATTGAAAGAGGAGCTAGATGAGTTGTACGAGTTCAAAGAGAACGCATTGAGTGGTGCACATCTCGCTGCTGATGGTGAGCGTGTTGTCGATGGAGACGCTGATCAAAATTCGAGTCGTGTTGATAGTGATGATTATGACGATGAAGAAAATGTGGTAGTTGCAACTTCTCCGGTGGCGCGGAGCGAGGTGAATCGTGACACGTCGTTGGATCGGTTACCGGCGTTGTTATTGGAGCGAGATCGGCTGTTACGTGCCGATCATGATGACCGTTTGGAAGATCGTGCGTTGTCGTTGATTTTGAATTTGGCATCTGAGAGTGATCTATTGGCTTCGTTTGTGTGTGAGTTGCGTGGTTCAATCTCCGACTTGGTTTTGGATGCTATGCGTTCTCGTTCGAGTGATCGCGTCATCGAAGTGGTGAAGCGTTCGATGCATCCTTGTTTGTCGCTTGATACGGAATTGAAATCGAATGAATCTGAATCGAATGCATCGAAATCGAATGAATCGGAATCGAACAAATCTGAATTGAAGGCATTGTTGTCAAAGTGTGAGAAGGATGCATCGGCCGACAATTTGAAAGAGTTATGGGAGCAGTTGGAGAAGTGCGTGGGTACGAAATGCGATTGTACGGTGGATGATGATTCGACGACTGATTCTGTGACAAAGCCCGAAGATGATCATGCCGTGTCGCCTATGGATGCGCCGCCCCCACCGATGATGAATGCACCACCACCACCACCGATGAAGGGACCCGTTGCTGCGAAGGTAATGCCGACTGGTCCAAAACCCAGCGTGAGCATGTGCAATTTTTTCTGGTCCAAAATGCCATCGACGCAAGTGTCTGGCACCGTGTTCGCCGAGTTTGATCTGTCGCCGAATGTTGAGTTGGATACGGCGTATCTGGAGTCGGTCTTTGGTGCTAAGTCGAGTCAGAAATCGGATGGCGTGTCGCGTACAGCGGTAAAGTCCAAATCTTCTTTGTTTTCGTGTGTTGAACCGCGTCGTTTGCAGAATGTGTCTATTTTTTTGCAAACGTTCAGATTGTCTCACGAGGACATCAAAAATGCGATTTTGATGTTGGACGAAAGCATTTTGAATATTGAGACAGCGCAGAAGCTGTACAACAACTTACCGACCGAAGCTGAGATTGCCGCGATCCACGCCTATCTAGATGGCGGTTCGTTGGACACGATCGAAGCGGTGGATCGCTTTTTTTTACGAATTGTCGTCGATTCCTCAGTTGCACGCTCGTTTGGAGTGCTACTTGTTCCAGTTGGGTTTTCCGGCACGGAAGAGCGAATTGGAGATGAGTTTGATGCGGATCAAGAAAGCCAACGCGGTCATGATGGGCGAGCGAGCGCCGTTCGATCAGCTATTGCGGTTAATTTTGGCAATTGGCAATTTTTTGAACTATGGGACTTCTCACGGCAACGCGATTGGTTTCAAGTTGAATTCTCTCTTGAAGTTGTCTGAGACGCGCGCACCGGACAAGCGTCTGACTTTGTTGGACTATTTGGTGCAGCTGGTCAATCAGCGTCATCCGTCCATCGCTGACTGGTACACGTGCCTGACCGAGCTGCAATATACGACCAAGGTGGCGTGGTCGCAGGTTGGTGATGATTTGGGTCATTTGGAGAAGACGACTGAGCATGTGTTGGAGCTGGCGTCGCAAGTGAAGCGGAGTGACAACAAATGGGATTGTTTTTGCCAAATTGTTCCCACTGCGTTGAGCAAGATGCGCACACAAGTGTCTGAGTTGCGCAAGCTTCACCGGAACACGGAGGATGGGTATCGTGAGATTGCGAAGAGCTATGCTGTGCCATCCACTACGCCCCCTGAAGAGTTCTACGGCTTGCTCGTGCAATTTTCGAGTGCTTACGAAAAGGCGCACCGTGATTTCAAGCTCAAGGCGCTTAAAGACAGCAAAGTGAGCAAAAAGTTGTCTCGTGAGAAAGTTCCTGCTGATTCTCGCCGCGTCTCGGTTGGCATCGTTCCAGAAGAAGGCAATCTGCACGTAGAGCGCGTGAATGAAGATCTCCGGTGCGTTCTTCGCAGTAGTAACGTTCGTTCGCCTCTCTCAAGATACAATCGATCTTCGAAGATGGCTGTTGATGATCAGACTGAATCGGTCATTTCCACGAATCTCTCGGACCACATGGTTCAGCGACGCCACTTCCGACGTCAGGATACGCTTCGTCAGAAGCGAAAAGAACTCGAGACCATCATGAGGACCGATTCGTAGCTCCCCTGTGAGAGAGAATCGTCTTCCTTGGAGAAAAAAAAAAAGGTCGTTTTTGTGTGTCCCTCCAGATCCGCGCGCGTCGCCCTTTTTTTTTTTTTTTGCGCTTCACACCACGCCGGACCGCACGGTCGATGATGATCGAGCGTCCTTCAGCGCGAGATGGTACCTTTCCGAAAGCTGCTCCTGGTGAACGATTGCGTCGACGAAACTGCGCCACACACTGTTCTCGGCGGCGCTCGTCAATGCGTCGACGTTTGCGACCGATCGCAACGCGTGTCGGATCATCTCGTCGTTACGGTCCCGATCGTGCTGCAAGACATTCTCCTTCACCTTGTTGGTGATGGCTTCGCGCAGCGGAGCGATCAGCGAGTCTGCGATGTCTGCGACGGCATCCGGTGCGTACCGACAGAGTCGGACGAGCAATGCGTGATTCAGCATCTTAATGTCCACGCCGGTATCGCTCAGTCCGTTGACAACGTGTCTGAGCAGTTCTGAGATGTCCAGCGCTGCCGCCTGCTGTTCGTTGCTCAAGAGCGTCGAGAGGCATTCGTAGGCGAGTTGGCGGAGGTTCGATCCGGTATCGACTTTGTACTTGAACGGGCCCAGATCGACGGTTTGGATCAGGTCTGGTTGGATCTCAGTGCGTCGATAGACATGCGGCAATAGTTCGGAAAGGTGCGACAGAACAAGTTGTGGTCGCAGATGGCTCAGATGGTTCAGTGTTCCGAGTGCCGCGAGCGCCGCTTCCAATTGCGGATCGTCGATCAGCATCAAAAAAGATCGAACATGTTGTTCTAGGAAGGCGTCCACGTCCGTCCGGCAATGATCAGATGTTGCATATCGCAACGCACTGACGGCGGCCGCGCGTGCCAATGGATTTTGGTCCTCTGTGCGTCGCAGCAGCTCTGGGAGCATGACGCTTGGCTGAATAGTCGCCAGTCTGCCCAGGCATTCGGTCACCAGATATCGGACGTTCTCCTTGTCGCAGGTCATTTGTTCGAACAGGACGTTCGCCAGCGGTTGAAATTCCGAAAAATCGGGCAACGAGTGACCGATTTTGGTTTGAATGGCGATCATTTCTCGAATGGCATTCAGCAACAAAAATTGGCGTGATCCTTCTTCTCGCAACAGTTCTCGAAGCACCTCGTTCAAATGGTTGCCGCGATTACCCACCAGAAACTGTCCCAGTGCCAGTGATGACGTCGTCTTGACATCTTCGTTCGCACTGTCTAACAAGATGCACAGCGCCTCAAACACGTTCGATCCAAGCGTCGCGTCGTTTCGCAGCGTTTCCATATCCAATCGCTGACCCACTTCGCCCAACACCAGCAGTGCCAGATGTCTCTCCGGTGAAGTATCATCATCTCCTGATGTCGCCAAGTGCAACAAATGACGCAAGTTCGACGCCACCTTGCCTTGCCGTCCCAGCACCAACACGACGATCACCTGCGCCAAGCGCGTGTCGTACTGGCGCAAAAAGTAAACGTCCGATGTTGCCGTCGTTCTGGGCTTGACCAGTTGGAACAATCGCTGAATCAATGCGTCGCACGTTTCATCCAGTGACGATGTGCGTGCCACTACAGAGAAAAAGGTCAAAAGACCTTCGATGGGCTGCATTTGCACCGTCTGCGATTTTAGAAAGTCCAGTGTCGGTTCCAACAGTTCGGACCGCGCGGTCATCGCCAGAGTCTCTCTTTCATGCAAAAGCTGCGCTGCCAATAGTAAGGAGAGATCCACAAGATGAGAATCTCCTCCTTGCTGGATCAAACTGCGAATTTCACTCATCAGTGCGTCAAAAAGTGCATCATCGGCGCTCGCCAAGTACCCTCGTCGGACGAATGCATGCAGCACCTTCAAGTAGATGGCATGCATCTGATGGTTTCGGTGATGCAGATAGGAGCACAAGATCCGCGTTGATTCCGCTACGGTCGCGTCAATTGGCAAGCGATTCGGCGATTCGACCAGCTCTTCAATCGCCTTCACGGCTGCCGCCCGCGTCACTTCGTTACACAATCGATTCATCAACGTGTTCAGCACATCTTGCACATAATCGTCGGGTATGTGCGGGGCGAGATGCGATATCAGTGATGCCATCACCGCGATCGTAGCTTCTTTTACTTCTTGCTGCGCGTCTGTCATCACATACCTCGGATAGATCATGCGGTAAAAGAGACAGACATAACGATGCACGTCGACCGCAGAATCTGATGTTGTGGCCGCCAACAACTTGATCAAATCGCCGACTATTTGAAGCGCTTCAGCGACGATTCGATAATGACCGTTCAAATCTTCCAAAATCATCGCAACAAATTCCGACATTGCGTCAATGTGTCTTTCAACATTCTGCGGCGTCACGCAGCGCATCGAAATGGCTCGGACCAATGCGAGCGCGTGCATCTTCAATGCTGAAGACGCAATTCCAGACTCGAACGTATTTCGTCCTACTTCGAGCAAGCGAGCAATGTTTGTCTCGTCAACCAAAGGCGGCATCGCTGGCGCCAATTTGCACATTGCCGTCAACACGTCGATGCATCCCACTCTCGTGTCCGACTTCGCACTCTTCGAAGAAATTGCCTGTTTGATCAAAATTTGAGTCGCATCCTCAACCACGCTTCTCAACAAACAAGGCGCCCAGCCGCTGTTGCCATCGCTCCTATGGTCGTCGTCCGGCACAGCAGCAATAATAATAACTGTCATTCGGTCCAAAAACACCAAAAAACTGGAAAAAGCCTCCAACTTTACACTTTCTTCCCTTTCCTGCTGAAATCGTGCCACCAGTGCCGGCGCGATGCGACTGCACATCGATTGCAACAGATCCACGCGCGCTTTGATGACGGCGGTGCCCAAGCACTTGGCTGACAACTTCCGAATCTTCCACGACTGATCGTCGTCCGAAAAACCATCGTCGTAAATCTCATCCTGGCTACTGTTGTCTTCTTCTTCCAACTCGCCCGACTCCTCCTCGCTCCCCACGCCGTAGTTCGGGTCGTACTTGATGTATTTGAGCGCGAAATCGACAACCACGTCCAGATGATGCGCCTGCTCCTTTGCCGGACACTGATCGATCGAAGACTCCATGTACTGCAGACACAGCTCTTGCACGCTGTCCTCCTTTCGTTCGTACTTGACCATGTACATCTGGATGATCTCCATGATTCTTGGCGTGTACGGGCCCATTCGGTGTCCCACCACGCGGCACAGCTTCGTAACGCACTGGATAAAGACCTGCACTGTCTCCAACCTCGGAGAAAGCGACAAGGCAGAACACAGCTGCTCGATAAGCTGGCGGAGCTGCTCATCGGAAGAGAAGACACTCAGATGAGCCAAGATACTAACGGCTTTCTTGCTGTTCGAAACCGCGTCGTTTAGGACGCGAAGCGCCGACGCTTGTACGGGCGAAACGACGTGCCGCGCGTTCTCTCCTACTCTGATCATGCACTCGTCTAGCCTATCTAGGCATATCCACGCCACGTTCATGCCATATTCCTCTTCCTATAAATAGGGCATGTTTGTGCGCGCACCGAGATGCAACCGGGTTAGATTCGGACGATTGGAGCGTCTCTTCACACACACACACACACATCGTGTCAACTTTCCCTGAATGCGTTTTTTTTTTAAGACCGCGCGAACTAGATGGAGATGCTCGTTCTCTCCTCTATCAAGGGTGAACACGGATGCGCATTGTATTACGTACGTGCGTACCGCTGATGAGCTGCGGGACCAGCACCTCGACAAGGCAAGTTATGTGTTCGTCTGGTGTGTGTTCGATGACTGATTTAATGACAGATCCAGAGAGATCGGCCACCTTTTCGTCTGAATTCTTGTCCAGGAGAAGGCTTAAAAACACCGTGATCAGCTCCACTGTGCTCTCTCGCGACAGCCGCTCGACGAGTGGCGGCAGACTTCAAAGAAAAAAAAGCAAGTTAGTCCATCTCATCTTTCGAGTCTGCGCGGCATGTACGTGTGTATTGGCTGAGACTCTCTCTTCTTCTTCTCAGAGAAAAGGGACTTTGCTGCCACCTTTTGAACGTTCGGAAAGCAATTTCTCTCTGATCGCATGCGCGAGGACAAATTCCACGAAAAAAAGTGCGCATCTCCGACCGGAGACGCTTCTCTCTACACAGCGCGCATTTTATCCGCCCAAGGTCGTCGTTACCATTTCAGGGCGAAAGAATGTACTTCTGATATAGAATCCTTAGCTATAATATGGCTCAGTTTTTGTATTATACTTTTCTCGCTTTCACTCGTCAGCCTGAGCTGCTCTCCAGACAGCTCTCTGATCAAGTCTGTGAGCGCCATGACGCGGAAGTCCTGGTCTGGCTGACTACGCTGCGCTTCGGCGATTCGCGCATGTACGGTGCGCAACAAAGGAGAAAGGGACGGTTACAAAATTGTGGAAAGAAACACAGAGGAGCACACAAATGTGTCATTTGAAAAGATCACGCGATAGTGAGAGCACGACAGTGAGAGCACGACATTGAGGATTCATACAGGGTCCATGTTGCTGAGGATCGCACTTAATGAGAAGAATGGCATCGTTGCGGTGTTACTCGAATTTCCGAGACCGTGCGCGTCCCTGCCGTTTTTCGACCTTAGCAGTTAATACCAAAGAATGAATCAACAACCCAAGGGTAGTTAGTGGAGTAGCAGGAAAAAAGCAGGCGATGCACCACGGGCCTGATAGGAGCTGAATATGCTGCTCGCCGTGTAAAGAAATAAAATAGTACAAATAAGGTACTTCTTACAATCTCTATACAAGCGCAAATTTGTGTGTATGATGATATGATACACTGGCAAAGTGCTCGTTTTTTTCCCTCCTTCACATCTCGCTATGAGCAAGACCATCTCATTCTAATTTCAGTGTGTCCAAAAGATTTCGTTTGAACCGCTGCCTCTGTGCCTTGGCAAGACAGTATTCTAAAAATCAACTGTCTTTACAACGCGTCAAGCTCTAAATTTTGACATTAAATACTTCTCTCAATCGATACACGCCTGGTATTCACACGGTTTCTTTTCTTTTTTCTGTCAACGAATCAGAGGGCAATGCGCGCGCTCTTAAAACAGAGTCATTCATGGCATAAAAAAGAGCGAACAAATTTTTATAGCGCGAAATTTTCTATTTTACATCTCTCAGCTTTACAAAAATTGAATTACAAGCTTGTCTTTCATCGTGGCATCGGCAGTCGTATTTGAGGTATTTGGTTTTCTGCGACATGCGCAGCGCCCGCTTTGTTGTTCTAAGCCATTTTGAAGTCCAAAATTCAAATTCTTTGTTTTCTAAACGACAATATTTCTATTCTCCAATACACTCTACAACGCACGCTTCTCCGCAGAAGGAGTTTGAGAGTGATTTCAAAATTCCTTCGCGCAACCTCTCAACCAGCAGCCCACTTTGACCTGGGGGATCCAAATATGTGAGAGATGTGATCTATGTGCCCCTCTTGCAGGACTTTTTTAAATTTGAGCCACAATTTTGACACGCTTTGCTTGAAGCTGCCCCCTTTGATTGAATCGAAGTCAAAAGAGCTCCATTTCGGCGTGTTATCTGGAAAAGAGTGAGCTCGAAGACGGGGGCATGTGCCATTTTGAGGAATGAAAAAGCAGCGAAAAGTAATTTTTATAAGAATCATCCCTGCAGAGGTCCGAAAGGCAATGAACTCTCTCTCATTTTGACTGCGCGCAGAGAGAGATGTATTTAAGAAAAAGATGCAAAGTTAAAACATGATGAATTCTCCGGACGACGAGTGGTTCGCGGTGAACAAAGATGATTAAAGTTTCGAAAAAAACCAAAAAGCTGGGAAATAACAGAAGAGATGGCTATCTCTTTTAGAGAAGCACGAAAGTCTCCAACTCATTTCGTCCGGCCATTGCTTCTGAGACCTATTGCCTCTTTTAAAGGTTCAGACTATGTAGACAGTTTTGCCCGTTATAAAAAAAAAAAAAACACATGTCGCGTTTCTGGATTTTGACCGTTAGTTACGCGTTCACGGTACACCTACGTTGTACGTGATCATCCTGTGCACGTCATGTCGAACGTGAATTAGTTGATAGAAGATGTGTGCGCTCCTTCTGGAGTGATAGAACACGGTAGGCAAGAGAGAGTGTGCGCGCTTTCTCTGTGCTCTCGACGCGGCAATCCTCTGCGCGCGTACTTGAAGAGCGAGGGAGAGAGAAACACACACACACGCACATAGCGCGTTAAGTGTAAAACAGTTTAAAAAAATTTGTCTGAACAGAGGGGGATTTGTGGTCGCCAGAAGAACATATATCGTCACAGCAGCCGGTTTGGTTTTTGCATGCGTGTACGCGCGTGTATCATCCATCTCCTATAAAACCTGGTGCGCAATTACATGATAATAATATATCGGGATTCTGCGAGCTGTGTGAATTGGAGAGACTTCGATTTGTTTTGGCGGTTGCATATGTTAGTGGCTGCCAATGCGTGCGTTGATGAGCATGTAGGGAGAGAAGGAGGGGTGTTTGAACGTCGTCGTGTATCACGTCGGTGCTCTCTCTCTCTCTCTCTATTATTATTTATTATTATGCTGGTTTTTTTAATAACACACGATCTTTCTCGAAATATCAATTTTTTTGTATTTCTCATTTACCTCTCAGTGCGCCCGCTTATAGAAAGGAGAGTGTGCTTTTGGCATAAGCAGATTTAACTTTTCTGAATCCGCGCGACGACATCTCCTTATTATGTGAGAGCCATACCGTCCTCACGCATTCTGTTTTGATCGTTTTTGCCTTTTCAACTTGCCTGCGGTATCGCCGCCCCTCGTTCGAGCACGATGTTCTTCAACAAGCCGAAATGCAAGGTTGAGTTTGAAGTGAAAATCGATGCCGTGGAAGGCTTGCCCGACAAGCTCAGAAACAAGCCGTTTTTCATCACTTTGAAGCGTGGGCACGAATACTCTGCCCACACCCCATCGATGGTTATGAAGGATCCCAACATGGTGATCGGTCACTCTTTCAAGTTTACATCTCATTTTACCTACGAAGAAAAATCAAAAGAGAAATTAGCGTATAAGGAACTGGAATTTAAAATTGTCACAAAGAAGTACACGCAGAGTGTGGTGGCCAAGGCGACCTTTGATTTATCGAAACTGGTAGTGCAGGGCGTTGTTGAACAGGAGGGCATCGTGCGGCATTTAACATGCTGTAGAAAGGACAAAAAGGACACATGTCTATCGCTGACAGTGACGTTCCGAACGAAAGTTCTAAAGATAAATGGCAAAGTTCTCAAGAAGGTGGTGGTGACCAGAGAGCCTGGCGCTGCCAAGGATGACACGGGAGACCTGCCCGCAGTGGATCCCTATGCAGAGTTACCAGAGTTCGGAGCACCCGCATCTGGAAGGGCGCAAATGGTTCGATTGAACAATGAAGATTATCTATTGGAGACTGATTTAGAGGCGAGTGAGCAAGTTCTAGAGTCCACTGGTGCTTCCTTGTCCGAGAGCGAAGTTTACATGAATGATTCCGAAAGTGAGATGTCTCATGCGGCGGACAGAGAAGGAGGGAAGTCGAATTTGGACGAGTCGTCTGAAAAAAAG
>CAXIEJ010000067.1:0-28018 GCA_964023215.1 Eledona agricola
CTGACGACGACATATTATTCAAACAAACTTCGACTCCTCCGCACGCCATTCAAGACCCTCCCTTCAACTCGTCGTCACCCTCCCTTCAGGAAAACGAGGCGAACCTCGCTGCTCTCCCACCTTCAACGACGGCAATGGCCCCGCCATCACTGGAGGCGGCGGACCGTCTGTCGGCGACGCTTTCGACTCGCACGTCGCATTGACCCGCTGCCAATCGGAATCGCCGTTGTGCGACGCACCCAGCGCTGCCGGCTTCCGATCCGAATCCGGCATCGGACCCGTCAGTCATGTCAGCAATTACGTCT
Source organism: Eledona agricola (assembly GCA_964023215.1). Classification (NCBI taxonomy): domain Eukaryota; kingdom Metazoa; phylum Arthropoda; class Insecta; order Coleoptera; family Tenebrionidae; genus Eledona; species Eledona agricola. The sequence continues at coordinate 306 of CAXIEJ010000067.1, forward strand.
TCGGCGAGTTGAAAAAACTGAACCAATCATCTGAACGCCACGGCCGCACTTCTCAACCTATTGTCGTCAGCGGACGAAGCAACGCAGACGGCCGCGATCAACGCAGACGGGCCGCCCGAACCTGACAATTCTGGCCGCACACGCCGCTGCTTTCTACACACTCATCGAAAAATCACACTCGGCGGCAACTCAACTATCATCTGGCACCGCCGTCGACGCCCAGACGACCCGCCCGACTCCAATTCGGACTACACCATTCACATGACACCTGGACCAAGCACAAGTGGCACCTCCACGCTCCTATTCTGTACGTCCGTGTCCCTCGCTGCTTCTTCCACATACCGCCCTGGCCTTTTCATTGCTGCCAGTTTCCCACGAAAGCGGTCAAATCGTTCTTCTCCTACCTCTACACAGACACGGTCCCATCCGTGGAGGAAAACTGCAGCACTGGTTCGAGCTACGAGTACGTGTCTCACATTGTGCTTCTTTTTTTTTTTTCCTTTTTTTTTTTTGTGCGAAAGCATTCTCTGTCTCAACCTCTCGCGCCTTCGCGACCCCCGGTCGGTCGGCTCTCTCTTTTCAACGGAGTCGTTCGCGCTTCTTCCCGAGCGTGCGCCTCTCTCTGTGCGTCGACGCGTCCGCGTGCTTTTTGCTCTCGATGCACGGATCTCTCGCAACCGTCGCGCCATCATCGCACACACCTCTCCTCAGAGCGAACCAACCACTCGTCCTTTCCCACACCAATTTCGTCACGTTGCTAACACGCGAGCGCGATGACCTCCAGTTGATCGCTTCCACATGTTGCCTCGTGGCTTTCGACAGTTTTGCGCAGTCGTTCTGCTGCATGTATTTAAAAGAGGACCGCTGGATCCAGAAGCCTACGTCCAGTGCCTTTTACGCGCCCTGGACGTGAACGCATTCGACGTGGTTCAAATATGTACGCAATTGGTTTCGACATGTCGAGGAAATGTTGCCGACTTTGAGGGCTTGCTCGCGCCGCTCCTTCCGTACTATGGCGGCATCTTCAAACGCTTGAATGAAGAGGACAGCGACATGAGGGACGCGACGAGAAGACGCGTGGACAGCCTGCTGAGCTCTCAGTCTCCTCTTAACACCAATCTGCTGGATGACATTGGCCAGCTGCTGGCGTTCAACCAGCGCTCTGAGTGCTTCAACTGCCCAGCCCGCCCCCGTTTACAGACGTTGTGCTCTTGGTTCGAGGTGTTCACTTCCCGTGCCACCGATGCATCTTGCAGCTCAATGTCGGTACTTTGAGCGCGAACTCGGTCGACTTTCCCGAGAGTGCAGAACGTGGGCGCTGCCGGTGCCCGGGCACGACGGACACCTGTCCGCACCCCGCAGTCAAGTGCCTGCTGATATACTTCTACACGGGCACGCTGCTGTTCGACGCAGAAGGGGGCAGGGAGATTTTGTGGAGCGCAAAATACTACGGATGGACCGAAGACGAGGGCACGCAACGGCACGCGCCCATGCTCGAGCACTGCGTGAAGGTGTCGATGGCGTCACTGCCGGAGGCCCGTCTGCTGGGGGAATTGGAAAGGGCGGCCACGGAACAGGGTCCTCGAGATGTACGCGAACGAATTGTGGCAGAGTGTCAAGCAACGTCCTTCGCTTTTGGAACAGATAAGTGGCAGGTCAGATGTCTCTCCACGCGGATGAAGAGTTCTCGCAGCATGCTGGTTCCGAGCAAATCGGTTGCCAAGAGAAGGCGTGTGCACGGGAAAGTGATGCCTTTTCGAGCGAGAAAATTTTTTCTTCGCCTTATTCTATTTTTTTTTTTTTTGAAGCAGCAAACCCGAAGACGTTGATTTCATAGCGCATGATGGGCGCGCACGCTGGCATTGACAGTCGCATCCCCGTCGCTAGGACGCCGTTGAAATGGCGCTGGGACAGACGCTCAGATAAGAAACATGTCGAGCACTTCTTTGGAGACGGAGATGCGGTGAATACGCCCGCTTTCATCGTGCTGACCGTCTGAGATAGCCATCTTTCCAGTGTTTCCAGCTCGGACTGCGTGGGGGAATGAGAGCGGACGACGCGTCCATGAAGGAGTTGTTGGAGGACGACACGCTTTGGAATAACGCCTGTCTTTTTCCACCAGGCGAATGCATACAGCATCAGTTGAAGGTTCTTGGAGATGTCCGTGCCGGCGCCGTCGCTCATGACTCGCTTGTACTCGACGATTTCGACGTCCTGCCCGACCACGTTCACCCGGTCCCAGCTGCCCACGAGCAAGATGCCGTCCAAAATCCGAACTCGAAACTTCATCTCCGAGTGGCTGACTACGTCGGCGGTCGCCTTCTCGACCAGCTTTTCCGAGGCGATGCGTTTGAGCGTCTTGGTCATGGCTCGAATTTCCGACGCCACAATAGGCTCCTTCACCTTCCGGACGGCCTTGTCGACCGGCGTGCCGTCCCTCTTGGCCAGGCCCCGGATGAGGGCGGCCTCGACCATCTCCTGCGTCTGCCGCTCGAGCGAGGCCGCGTCGGGCGCGCGGGGACCTTCCCGTCAGCACTCTGCTCGGCGTCGGCCACGAGTTTGTGAATGACCGATCCCGTCACCGAGAACAGCGTGGCGCGGTCCCCCCGATCGCGAGAGACGCGCAGCACGTACTTGAGCAAGAACTGGAAGGCACAGCGCTCGAAGGTGGTCAAGAGCGAAAAGCTGAGCGTTGGCGGACGATATGAACAAACGTGCGCAAAATGAACCATCTCGAGTGTTCTTTTTCGCATATGTCGCGTCGCTTCGGGGCGGTCGTCTTCGGGCTGCGTCGGCGTCACCTCGTCTCGTTGGTCGACGCGCAAAAGCCGAGTCACTTCGCCCAGCGATGAATTGATTCCTAAGGAACAACCGTAGGGATGCGTCATCTCCGACGCTCGGAGACGAAAAAAAGGGCGTCAGTCGTCGATGCAGTCAGTCGAAGCAGACGGCGATGCGCATGCTTGGTGCCATCCGACTCTCGCTTATTCAGCGGCATCTGAACGATCGCGTAGCAAGAAGGTGGCAATCGATTCGCGGGTCGTGATATGCGCGATTCGAATATGATTTTCTTTCCCTCGGTAGAATTCTTTCGGCATTTCCAAGTGTGTCCACTTCTTTGCGCGATTCATCAGCCAACCGACCACTCTCAACGCTCGCTCGCAGAGGCGTGCGGTCCTCCTTTGCGGCCATCGATTCTCCTCCTCCGAGCAGTTGCAGCGCTTCCTCCTCGATCTGCTCTTGCCAGCCAACATAATGCGTTCATCTTCGACATCAATGCGCCTCTTCTCCGATGCGGGAGAACTCGCCCATCGACCGATCACCTCAGAGACCAGCTCGGCGGGTGACATGGCGCATCTGGCCGCGCGTTCTCCGATCGATTGCAAATCGTTCATCAATCGTCGAATCGCCACGACCGTGTCCCCTCGATAGACGTCGTCCCTGCGTCTAGCGAGCAGTTCCCTCAGACTCCTCCTCGAATCGGCGAGTTGATTCGAGGTAGGGCGCGCCATCCGGCGTTCAGGTCCGCCCGATGGACTCTCGCAGTCGGCGAATTCTTCCGATTGGCGCTCCGGTGAAGGCGGCCAACTTTGGTGGTATTCGGCGCCATCCGCGACGCCGTACAGTGCCTCCAGCAGCGGCACGCGCAGCAGATAATGGCACGAGAAGAGTCGCTGCAAGTCGAGCATGTGTCCGCAGCCGTAGATGGATACCAACAAGGCGAAGGCGGATGTGCCAGACGAACGCCTTCAGATTGAATTCGACGCATTGAAGGACTTTTCTGAGTTGGTCGCCGATTCGGTCGCCGATTCGGTCATCGACTCGGTCGCCGACTGCTCGGTCATCGACTGTCCGAGTAGTGTCAAAAAGTGGTTGATCAGAGTGACTTGCGTGGTGTTGGCGATGTTTTCGATGATGCATGAGAAACCTTTCGATTGGAGCGTTTGAGCGGCGAAAGTCTGTTCGGCTGAAGTGTGACAGACGACATGCAACTGTGACAATTCGAGGCTCGGTCGATGCGCTTTGAGCAAGGCGACCAGGTCGCACGCGATACTCGCGAAAGTCGCCGTGCTCCGGACGACGGCAGTTGGCGTGGTCGGGAGATGACGACGATTGTTGTTGTCAGCAGGCACGACGACATCGGCGGCGTAGTTTCGGCTGCGGAATTGGAGATGGTTGGAACAGCAAGACAGGTATATTTCCTTGGCGCTGTTCGGCAGAGACAACGCGACCGTTTTGTCGGCAGAGAAATCTCGAATCGAAATGGAAACCACGCCCAGTGCAGATGATCGTGGATGATGGCAAATTGGGGCAGCTTCGTCGTGACTGTCGTCGTCGACCGAGAGACCACCCAAGAGTTCAGAGAGGCGAATATGGATCCCGTTGATGACGCAGTCACAGTCAGGACTCGCGTGATGTTCAGTTGGTCGAGACTGGCGACCAAGTTGGTAAAGATGACGTTTTGCGCTGTTGGCAGCAATGTTTGGGTGTTGATCATGTGCGCCAAGACGTCTTGAATAATCAACGCGTGCACCTCACCATTCGACTGCGCCACGCATCTCAGTTTCTGATGCTTCTTGAACTCGTCGAATATCTTTGGTTGGTGCTTTTCAAATTGCTGAGCTGTTGAAGCCAAAAATCTCTTTCCGCCTCGATCGTGATCTGGACGCGTTCTCCCGCCTCGCAGTGTGTCTCTCGCCAGCGCCGTCTCGAGCGCCGCGACATATGAGTGACTCGGAACGATGAGCAAGATGGCCTCCGGCGCGGCGCGGCGACGAGCGAGCCATGTCGTTCGCAGCCGCGTCGAGGCAAGCTTTTCGCGCATATTGAAGGACCATCTTCATCGTTCTTGAATTCAAAATTGCTGCCATCATATGCGACTTGGTCTGTTGTGTTTTGGCTGTGCGAGAGAGCAGATACTCGCCGGCCCGTCGTCGAGCGCATTCGACGCGGCGAACAGTGCTGCCGTGTCGGCGTTCGATGGCTCGCACTCCGCATATTGTCATCCATCGCGTCGCACGTCTTGCTCGGATGTTCGCCGCATTCATGTCTCTCCTTTTTCCACCAGAAGAATGAAAGAGGCGCAAGTTGAATCTCGAAAAAGAGAAGCGTCAAGCGGTTTTTGGCGCTTCCGACCGCTCGTGGAGCTCACTCGTCGCCTGCGGTTGGTACGTTGGCGCGTTCTCAACGACGGCGTCCATCCAATCCGACAGGGCGGTCGGCGCGAGTGAAGCGAATCGGTGTCGTACTCGGAGGAAAAAAAAGGAGGAGAAAAAAAAAGGAGAAGGGAAAAAAAAGAAGAAGAAAAAAAAGAAGGAAAAAAAAGAAGAGGGGAAAAAAAAGGAGAAGAAAAGAAAAGGAGAAGGAAAAAAAAAAGATCGCTTTTCGACTTTTAATTTCCGCGCGCGGGAGAAGATCGTCTGGATGCCGTCTGGATGCCGAAAAGAAGGAAGATCCGGAATTAAAAGTCCACCTTGTCATTGGTAGAGGAAAAAGGCTGAATTGCCCTCGTTGACCTTGCAGCCAGCCGAATCCAGGACCGAGATTTCGACGCGGATCGCGACAGCGCTCGAGGGTGAGATTGCCCAGACCAGGCTGCGTGCAATCGCCGAGTGAGCACATGATGTGAACAGAACAGGGAGGTGGTCGCGTTATTACATCTCGGTCTCTCCGTTGTGGCGATGCAAGAGGGAAAGAAAAAAAAGAGGCATGGACCGTACTTTGGGCGAGTGAGGTCGTGGTTGGTCGCTGCGATGACTTGTCCGAAGGACGACCACCCAGTCTCTTTCCAGATTGTCCAGGAAGATGGCGACTCGATCGCCGCCCAGTTTGGAGCCGCGCTGCGGCCATACATGAGTGATCTTCGCCGACGGTCGAGCGGGTCGTGGAGAGTCTTCAATAGAACTCGGAATGGTTTTTTGAGTTCGTCTGGTAACGGTTGGGATCGGTCGTCGTTCGCCGGGTCGCCCGCTCGCAGAGAGGAGCGACCAGAGAGGGTCGTCCGGCGACGCGTTCTTCTCCGAGTGAGTGGAGAGTGTTCGGCGGTTGCGCGTTGGAGCGGCGGAGACGAATCGTCCGGAGGAAGGCGGATGAGCGTTGGGAGATGCGTCGATGCGGTCCGGAGAGCTGCTGTCGCGAGTGGCGTTGGAGGTTGGTTGATTAAGGCGTCTCCGAGCAGTCTCGGTGCGAGTCGATCGCTTGATTGGTCTGCTTGGAGGAGGTCAGTGACGTCCAGGAGAGTTGGTCGAGTTGCGCGTTTTCCTTGGAATTTGTCTTGGAATTTTCCTTGACACTTGTCTTGGCACTTGTCTTGGCACTTGTCTTGACGCTTGTCTTGGCGCTTGTCTTGGCACTTGTCTTGACGCTTGTCTTGGCGCTTGTCTTGGCACTTGTCTTGACGCTTGTCTTGGCGCTTGTCTTGGCACTTGTCTTGACGCTTGTCTTGGCATTTGTCTTGACACTTGTCTTGGCATTTGCCACGTCGAGATGGTGTAGTGCGACGAGGTAGAGGAGAAGGCATCGTGTTGCGAGAATGGAGGAGTTGGTCTGAGTTGGAAGGTGGATTGGACGAGAGCGCGAGAGATGCATGTCGGCGGTTGGATGGCGACTCTTTTGGTGATTGGGAGGAGGTGATGATGCGCGGTCATCGACTGGGCGTCTGGATCAGCGATGGTCGCATCGCGCAGTCGAAGTGTGTATCGTTGTTCATTCCTGTCGCGTCAGTAGGAGGAGGCAGTCGGTCAGCCAATCGAGGTTGACGATGTGTGCGACTGTCGGAAGGTGCAGGCGATGTTTGATTGATTTTCGGTCGCCGACGGTCAAACGAGGGACGGATTGGATCACAAAGTGCGTCGCGTGTTTTTGAGCGTCTTGGAGCACGGGCACCAGCATCCACCGACCGACTGCAAGTCTCGGACCAGCTTCTCGACGGCGTGGTAGGGGGGGGCGCTGGAGTAGTACTGGTCCGGTTTTTGGTCGGATTCGACGAATCCGAGCAAACAAATGCTGCACTTGTCCAAAAACGGAGGTGGGTCGAAGACATAGCGAAAAAGCGACGCGTTCTTGGCTAGATCGCTCGCTTGGGTGTCAGAGGGCGATTCGCACTCATCAAAAGGTGGTTCGGTGTCGGGGGAGGTCAGAAGGTGGGGATTCTCGATCGGGTGCAATTGGTGGTCGTCCGTGGGCGGCGGAAGGTGGGGATGTTCGACCGGGTCGGGTGGGGTGTCTGGGAGACACGGGGCAACGTAATCGAGTTCAGAGACGAATTCAGCTCGTTGCCAAATATCATAGAGCCAGGCTGGGCTGACGACGTGGATGCCCCTTTGCTCGGCCTTTCTGAGCAGGGATGGTCGTACGGCATCGGTCACGAGGTGCGTCGTCTCTTCGGTGAGTTGGCCGATGTGTCGTCCGCACATGAGTCGAACGATGTTTTTGAGGTTTTCTTGGTTCGCTGTGGAAACGTTCCAAGTGGCGATTGTACAATTTTCTAACGCCCTCCCGAAGACGGGGTAGCACTTTCCGGTCGCTCTTCATCCAGAGCCACCGGCAGCGGCTTTCTGCTGAGGATCGACATGGCCAGGCACGGCATGCCGACGGTCGGTCGACCTCGATCCAGTAACTCGTCGAACTCGGCTTGAAAAGTTTGGCGTGAGCAATTGGGATGCGCGCGAGAGAGCTCGAGGGTGCGTTTCCTCTAGATCAGCTGCTCGGTCTTTCGCGCCCCGCGCGCAGAGCTCGGAACGACCCCTCTTTTCTCCTTTCTCTCTTCCACACCTCCGCTGTCTTTTTTTTTTTTTTTTTAGAATTGGGGGAAAAAATATCATGAACGTACGCCTGAAAAATGCTTTACGAGGTGAATCACGCTCTCCTGGCAGGGCGACTGGACCACATCGGCACCGTGCCCTCGCAGGAGACTGCTGTAGTCTTCTCGCGCCTCCCCGAAAGCGGCTGAGACGTGGACGCACTGGCCAGAGAAGCAATTGGATGGTGGGCGTGTATTGATCTCCGGGGCTGACTGATTCCATGTTCCTCATCTCGCGGCGCACTGGGGGAGGATCGCTCGGGATGCAATTGCGAGCAGTGGAGGCATTAGGTGCCAACGCGAGTGCGACAAGAGAACAATTGTGTGTGTGGGGCAAAAAAAATAATATCCGGTACAGATTTGGTTTTTCTTCATTACAACTCGTTCATTCTTTTCCTCGAGGAAGTTTCTTGATGTCCGCGGCTCGTCCCATTCAGGGCGACTCGGAGTGCCGCCACCGCCGCCCGGAGAAAACAGGTACGATGGCTAGAAATTGCGCGCTCGCTTCCACGACGCGAGCAAAGAGAGCAGCAGTAATCGAAGGATGACTCTGGTAATTTACGCCTGAAGGAGGTGGCCCTCTTCCTTCCAAGAGAGAGGGAGGACCGCGCACGCTCACTGATGTAGAATTTTTAGTACTGATGAGATTGCACAAGAGAAGGCGAAGAAGAAGAGAGCGGCGTTGACAGTTGGATTCACCAAGACATATGTTTTTTTTTCTCCCTTTAGAGAGCGGGCGTGGCGCGACATCGAGAGACGAACGAGGGGCGACGACACCCGGAGTTGGCGACGATGACGACTTGACAGGCGAGGACACAAAAAAAAGTAGCTGTTGGTGGGGTTTTTCCCCGAAAGGCTACCACTGTTCGATGAGAGAAAAGCGCGCGCCGCGTGTACAGCACACAAAAGAAAGAGTGTTTTTAGTCTCATGTGTTGAGGAGTCGTCATGAGAGAGAGACAGCTGTTCAATCGGTGGGGTCCCGAGAGAGGTGGTCAGGTGCTTCTTCAATATAGCGGACATAGTTCTGACTGGTGTCATTCTTCAAGATGTCGACGATGAATTTGTCCGGTCCGGATTTCCAACTGCCACAGTTGTAGAGAATTTTTCGAGCCCGTTCGGCGTCTTTCATCAGGAGATTTCGTTGTCGGCCGACGCCCGTGCCCGCCTCGTCGGAGCCGCATCCCCAGACTTCGATTGCCAGGACGGAGAACTCATGGTCGGGACAGATGGGCCCGCGATCGTAGGTGTTGTCGACCGAGTAGCAGGTGCCCGTCATAAGGTCCTCGCGGAGATACAGTCGGAAGTTGCCGAGCGTGCCGCCGATGCCGATACCGACTGGATGGTGTCCGGTGATGCCCCCGCTTGGCGCACAGGTAGGCGAAGTGTTCCTCGCCCAGATGAAGGGCCTGCCGGACGGCGAGGGTGGGCGTCAGACTCCAGAGGAAGCAGTTGGCGTCGCCGATGAACTGAGGCGTCGTTTCCCACGGTTGGCTCATGTAGGCGCCGAAGATCGCCTTATTGTCGGTGATGACGATCAGCAGCGTTGGCGCGAGGTATCCCGCCACATAGTGAACGAATCGGTTCATTGAGTGGCCGTGCTTGGACGAGCTGTAGATCAGCCTGAAGGAGGGTGCATCGTTCAAATTCAGGAAGTTCCGAATGACCCATGAGGTGGCTGGATTCCAAACTTCAGAATGCTCCATCCCGATCGGAACAGGTTGTGCGGCGATGCGCTTGTAATTCTTTTTCGTCAAGACCGACTCGGAACTCGACAAATGGCCCAAAATTTCCAGCTGAATCAACGCGTGCAGTGCGCTCTCCAATTCGGGCACGTACGTTGAAAGCCAACTTTCCACTTGCTCAGCGACAGATCGCTCGATTTCTCCTCGTACTCGGTGATCATGTGATTCATGGTCGCCAACAAGATTCTCCCCGATGCGTGAACGTCCTTCGCTCGACGATGATGTTCGTAGTCCTCCTTTAGCTGTCGTTTCTCATCCACGCACTGCATCTGCTGCTGCTTCTCCAGATTGTCCCTCGCGTGCTTCGGCACTGCTAGGACGCCCGACATTCCACTTTCGACCGTTCTGGGATCAATGTGTCTCCGAACGTCGTCTCCGACGTCTCCTCCCCCCGCATCCTTCTCGGCCGCGTCTCCCCCTTCCCCTCCCGGTAGCTCGCCGGCACTTCCCACTTCCCCTCCTCCTCCTCCCCCGCCTGCTCGACCATCGTCGTGTACCCGCACTCCTCCATCAGCGCCAACTCCCGCGCGTTCGTGAAGTCGGCCAACGCGATCGTGTGCCACAGCAAGTTGATCATGTCCGGCACCGTCACCACGTACTCTTGTCTCTCTTCCGAATAACTCGCGTACAACCTCAAAACGAACTGCAACCTCGCCGACCCGGACTCGTTCGCCAAATAATGCACGCCCCTCACGTACTGCTCCTCTCCCAACGTCAACTCCTCCTCGCCATTGCTCGGCAATGCTCCCGTGCACATGCTCCCGTCACTCTTGCCCCTCAACGCGCCCAATCCACGATACAACAGCACGCCAAAGCTGTGCAAATCAAATTTGAACTTTTCTTCGTAACTCTTGAACTCGCTCGACGCCGGCGACTCGATCGGCAAATTCAACTGTCCCTAAAGCGTGAAACCGCGCGCGTCAGTGTGTGTGTGTACGTGTGTATGTACACCTGTCAAAAACACCGCAAGATTCGCGCGCGCTCGAACAAAACGGCGCACTTCGCCAAGTGTTGCATGGTCGTCGCATGGCCGTCGCATGGCATGCTCTCGGCTTCAGCCCTGCCGCCCCTTATATATCTGCACGTACCAGAAAGGACTTGACATCTTTTGCGTACTGGTACTTTTTTCGCAGTAACTCGACCTGCTCATTCTTCAAGGTGACTTTCTGGGATGATTTTTTCAATGACGCCCCCATTTTTCTTGTACGGCACACACTTTCTCAGTGAATAAAGAAACAGCGCCGAGGAACTCTCGGGCTGCGCTATGAATCTTATAACATCCAAACAAAAGAAGTCTTTTGCTCCAAAATGACAAAACTAGACTTTGTTTCTCTTTTTGCCCCTCTGGCTCCATCCCGATTCCATCGCCTCTTCTCGGAGTCAGCTGCAGCTGCACATAGCGCTCCTCTCCTCACTCAGTCGGACCGAATACTGCAGGGGGGACGACACCGGGGACCTAGTCCACGCTCTCTCTGTCGACGACCGCACTCGTGCGAAGCTCAAACCGCCGAACCAGAACCCACCTCAATGTGCCTGACAGACACTCAAGTCGAGCCTGCTTCAACACGTCGTCGATTCTCTTGGATCGAGCAAAGATAAACCCTCTTCTTGACTTTTAGATAATCAAAAGTAACGTGCACGGTCGTCGCGCGCGCAGCTCGCGGGTTGAATTTTCCGCTGCCATTTTCTCCGTCTCGAACTTTGTGTTTCCTCTTCCTTTTACTGTCCCTGCGCGCGCGAGAAGACTAAACAATGGTGTGTGTGTGTGTACGTGTGTGTACGTGTGTACGTGTGTTTTTTTTCCTACCCTTTTTTGCTTCGGCGCAAATCGCACAGCCGGCATGCTCAAGACAGAGACTCGAAGCAAGGCGGAATTGGACCGAGCCCCGTTGACGTCCGCCTCACGAAACGCGCGCGTCGTTTGGGCTGTAAAAAAAAAAATAAATTGAATCACGCGTCGTTTCGCGAAGCGACGCCGTTTTTTATTCTGTCAAATTTGCCTCTCGCTCTTCATGTTCGAAGGGGCCAAAAAGGCGGCCGCCTTTCTAGCCGTCAATGAATGCGTCAAAGACAAAATGGTATGAAGGTCATACCGTGCTTGTTGAGAGACTTCTCTCTCCCGGCGCACCCGATGCTGCTGCGAATTTTCCTAAGTAGACGTCCCGTCCATCTCCGATCAGGTTGTCGGTATCGGGTCTGGAACGACGATCATCTATGCGATAGAAAGGCTGCGCGAGCGAGTCATGGAAGAAAACTTGGAAATTGTCTGCGTTCCGACGTCATTTCAGTCTCGACAGCTGATCGTGGAAAACAGTCTGCGCCTCTCCTGCCTGGAACAGCACTCCACCATCGATGTCACCATCGATGGCGCGGACGAGATAGATGCCAAATTTAACCTCATCAAGGGCGGCGGCGGCTGCTGCACCCAGGAAAAGGCGGTCGCCGCGTATTCCAAGAGGCTGGTCATCGTCGCCGATTCGAGCAAGTGCAGCACGTATCTGGGAGAGTCCTGGAAAAAAGGTGTCCCCATAGAAGTCCTTCCATTCGTATACGTTCCAGTTATGAAAAAACTGGTAGAATTGGGCGGCACGCCCACACTCAGAAAAGCCGTCTCCAAAGTTGGCCCCGTCATCACAGACAATGGCAATTTGATCCTCGACACCGATTTTGGCATCATCAAGGATCCAAAGGCGCTGGAAGCGAAGCTCAGGGAAGTTGTAGGAATTGTCGAAACTGGACTCTTTGTGAACATGTCTTCTAAAGTCTACTTGGGGAACACCGATGGATCAATTCAGACAATCGCATGCCCTGATGAACGCATTGACTAAGAGAATCTGCATTTCCCACGCAGCCGTGTCCTTAAACCGGTCATTTTTTGCGACGATTAAAAATTTGAAACTTTAAAAGTGCCGATCGTTTTCTTCTCCGCGGCAAGTTCTACGCCAATTTTCATCGCCTCTTCTTTTCCTCCACCGCTCGACTGCTTCTCCTCTGCAGCTCGGCGCGCCCTCACCGTCCGAGCCGTAGAGAAAAGTCGGCGGGCTCGAAAAAAAAAAGTGAATCCAAAGGGGAAAGATAAGAAGTATTCACACACGGAACGCGAGAGAGAAGTGCTGAACTCTGATCTCTCCCCATGCGCGAGACATGTGCGGCTGCCAAAAAAAAAAGAAGGGGAAAAAAAAGTGCCGTTTCGATTATATTTTATGTGCAAAATAATAATATATTTTGCGCAAAATTGAACTTTGAAGCTTTGAAAGGCCGGCGATGCTCCTGCGTCTCGAAGACTGTGGGTACCGCATCTAGGAGGATGGGAAGCGATTCGACGAGGCGAGACAGCATGACGTGACTGGTCAGCGGAGTTAAGTTACCTGTGAATCCTATGTGACCGATGCAGATGATCCTTTTCATTTGCATCAAGGGATGGCAAGAGTGGCCGCGTTGAAGAAAAGTCGCGATCTGCGGAGAGAGGGACCCCTCTCGCGAGAACGGATATATATATATATATTCGATCCGCTCGAAAAAAAAAAAATTCTCCGACCGTAAATGTGACCAAAGCGAATCGTCGTTGGCTTAGTTTCCAGCTGAAGGCCGTATGTGTACACGCCGCACCACCTCGCGCTTTCGTGATGCCTATGTGGCCAGAGAGAGGAGGCGTCCGAGAGCCCACACCGAGCCTGGATGCAATGCGCTTTCCTTCTTTTTTTTTTCGAGCGCCTCCGCGCCGTCCTGAATACTCGAAGAGAGATACTCACTCGGTCCGCGTGTCCCTCTCGAGCACGCCGAGTTCGAAGGGATCGCCTTTCCGTCCGAAACGAGCAAAAAAAAAGTTGCCACAATAATCTCTCAACTAATTTTTTTTTTTAATTTTTTTTTTCGGCCACGATAAATCACTCTCGTCAATCGACTCCCACCGTTCGCCCTAGGCAGGAAATCATGGTCAAAAACTCGAGGAAACATAGAGGACACGTCTCCGCGGGATTCGGTCGCGTAGGCAAGCACCGTAAGCATTCTGTACGTATATTTTGCCCATTTTTCAAAATCACATTCGCCTTCAAATACCAAATTTCGGCACATCTGTGCTCACCTCTCTCTTCAGGGCGGACGCGGAAATGCTGGCGGACAACACCACCACCGTACGTGGTTCGACAAGTATCACCCCGGCTATTTCGGCAAGGTAGGCATGCGCAACCTCAACTACCACAAGGACCGACATTACTGTCCTATCGTCAACATCGATCGCCTCTGGGGGATCTCCGGCTACGACGTGTCCGATTTTCCCGGCCCAAACGGTGAAGCTCCCGTCATCGACGTAACTCGCCACGGATATTTCAAAGTCCTCGGAAACGGACAACTCCCAAACATCCCCATCATCGTCAAGGCGAAACTGTTCTCCAAAAAAGCCACCCGGAAAATCCGTGCCATCGGCGGCGCCTGCCTCCTCACCGCCTAACCCCTCTGCCACCCTATTTATGACATAGACCGACGCGCGCGTCCCTTTCCAAAAACCACATTATTTTTGAAACATTCTACTTTTTTTGGTGGCTTTATATGTTTTTCTATCCACTCTCGATAAAGTTTTCACCCCACACACATTTGCGATAAATTCTCAGCGTGTTCATTCGTGGTAAATGCTTGAAACATTAAATTTCATATACACAATTAATGTATACACCTGAATTTCATATACACAATTAATGCATACACCTGAATTTCATATACACAATTAATGCATAACATACACCTGAATTTCATATACATAAATGCATGACATACACCTGAATTTCATCTACACAATAAATCTACAAAATAGACCATCTAGACTCCATTTACAATAAATGTATAAAGCATACAACCTTAAAGGTGCCATGGGCAACAATTTGCCTCTTCCTGCCTTCCAGGTCGAGTTCATCCTCTTTTTCTGTGCGGCGAGAGGGGAAAAAAGTGCCAATATATATATAGAGCGCAGACGCAAAACGCGTGCGCCGATGCCAACTTGAAAGCGACAGACGTCACAATCGCCAAGCTATTCAGTCCTTTTTCTCCTTCTTCTCTCACGAGAGAATCGCGCGCATCCTAAAAACCTCATCGACTCTCTTCTCCCTCGCCCTCTCACGTCGTCAACATGAAATCGTCCAATTTGGCACTGTTAAAATCTCGCTCTTCTTCGCCGAAGAAAATGCCATCAGACGTGTCCATAGACTGCTGCTGCTCATTGGTGACGGAATCGCCAAACAGAATGGACAAGTATTCATCAATAGTGCACCCATGACCACGCTTCGGCATGACCATTCGACTGTAGAGATCTAAACTCTCTCTGCACATCAGTCGACGAACTTTCCAACCCAACATCTTGTTCGCATCAATGGAAATCCCCTCTTGACTCTCGACAAACTCTTGCAACGTAAACAACCCATTGAAGGCCATCGGCGTATCACTCCATAGATTGATCAAGTCCTGGTTGCCCAAATCAATCTGCCTTCCAATTGGCTTTCGCAAGTTGCCCAACCCGTAATCATCTTCATCGCACCCCAACCTGCTCGCATCCGTCCCTTCGTTGTTCGACACGAACCGTAACAGGGCATCTACCGAAGAACCAACGCTCTGATCATCATCGCTATGGATGAAACGCGCCTCCTCCTCTTCAACTGGATGATTTATTTCTTCTTTTTGCCATTGTACGGGTTTTTCGAACACGGTACATTTATTTCTCTTCCACTCGATCCACATGTCTTCGTGCTTCACCAACTCTTCTATCGATGCAGCGAACTCGACGCCATCCGGTGTGGTACGCTGCATCGAGGTGTAAACGCGCGCCATCAACTTTTTGACCACTTCTTCTTGCGCCTCTGTGAGTTCCGACAAGTGCCCCAGTGCCTTCCCGTCGACCAACTTGCCCGCGGGCGTCGCCTGGTTTTGACTCGGCAACCTCGCTCCATCGACAACCTTGGATGCCGTGTCCGTAGCAGGCGGCGGAGACTGAACGACCGACGAACACTTCAAAGAATGTAAAAACAAATAAAATTGTACCAACACGAATTTTCTAAAATTCGGGTCCAAAATTTCCAACTGCAACAATTTGGGACTGGTAAGGTACTTCTGGAAGAGCTTACTTTCCTCACTGGCATACACCGACCGAATGGCAGCCTTGATGCTTCGATCCGCGTGGTTCCCCTTGCTCGTCGCGGGCGCAACCGGCTCAAAATACTCTTGAACTTTGGAAACTGTCGACTCAAAAACTTTCAAGACTTCGCAAAAGTGAGATGACAACGTCTCCAGCTGCTTCAAATCTCGGAACGAGGGGTCGCCGGAGTTGTTGTGGATAAAGTCGATCAACTTCCAAAACCGCGCGTAGAAAGGCGCGTCGATCTTTTTGATTTCTTCCTCCATCATCATCGAATTGAGCATGGGCGTGTCGCTATCCAGGTTCTTCTCGTACCTGGTCACGTTGCTCGTGTTGACCTTGCCCTTCTTGTTGTATCCAGATGGATGGGACAGCGGAATGACGCAGGAAATGTACGACAAAACCTGGCCATACAAAACAGAATCGCTGGTTTTACTCAGACGCTTGAGGAGTGTTTGAAAGCACCGAACGAGGGGTCCGGTTTCTTTCTCCGATATGTTCGATGCCAACTTTGGAATCCAGTCGCTGTTCTTCTCAATCCAGCGAAACCAATAGCCCGCTTTTTCGAGAGAAAGACACTCGAAGAGATCTTCCAAGAGCGGAAAGACGCGGCCGAACTTGATACGCTCGCTGGACACGAGCCATCCCAGCAGCGTCAGCAATCGCTTGACGTGTCGCACGGGAGAGGTGGCCTCTTCCGAAGGCGACACCGGCGAAAAATTGGCATCGTGAAGTTGAGAAAGTAATCTGAGCAAAAAATTTCGAACAACCACGTCGTACAACGCTGTGTTGGAGGCCAAATTGGGCAGACTCGAGTCAAGCCACGCCAAATATTCTGAGACGAGTGCACCGGCATCATCAAGCGGACTCGATTCGCTCAGAATGATGCCTTCGAGAGCGACCTGCACGCCGTATAAAGAGAGAAGGAGAGAAAGCAATAAGAACGATGTGTTTGTATGTGTTTTTATCTGCATGAATTTCCTTCCCTTTTCTTTCGCGCGGGGGAAGCCTGAGATTCGTCTGTTTCTTTTTAAAGATGGCGACTGGTTTGCGGCGACGGTTGCACATCTTGGCAGAGGAATGGCGGCGTACAAGCAAGTTGGCCTTTTGTTCGGCATAGGATGAGTCGACTTGAATAGGTTGGCTCACATCCGAGGGGGCGTCACTCGCGACGGGCGCACTCGTCATGTTCGCGCCTGACTCAAAAATAACGCCGGTTCTTGCGTCGAGTTTGCCTCAGTTGTCGTTCGCGCACAACAAATCTAAAAAAAAAAAAAAAAAAAGAAGCCAAAGTCTATCATCTTTCCTGCAGCATCTTCGTTCTCGCAGGTCATCGCAGCACGCCATCTTCCTTGTTCCCGCAGAGTCACAGACGCAAACCCCGCGACAGGTGCCGACAATTTTTTTTTTCTCGGCTCGCGAACCCCGTACAGATTTCAACACCGTCGCCGACTTTCATTGGACGTGACCGCAAATGTCCGGAATTTACGTGACTGAACCGGCCACCCAGGGGAAGGTCACGTTGGAGACGACGCTCGGACCCATCGACATTGAGCTTTGGCCCAAAGAGACGCCCAAAGCCACACGAAATTTTGTGCAGTTGGTTCTTGAAGGGTTCTACAACAACTGTCCCTTTCACCGTGTCGTTCCGTCCTTCATCGTACAGACCGGAGACCCGAGCGGAACCGGCGAGAACGTCACGATTTACGAAAACAATGCGACCTTCCCGCTCGAACTTCACTCGCGCCTTCATTTCTCGCACCGTGGCATCGTCGCCAGCGCGGGCATCCCGACCGACCCGACACAGAATGCGGCGCAGTTCTTCATCACACTGGACAAGGCGCTCGAACTCGAAAAAAAGCACACGGTCTTCGGAAAAGTCGTGGGAGAAACGATTTTCAACGTTCTTCACGTCAACGATTTGCCAACCATTCGCGGCGAAAACGGTGACCGCTTTGTGGACCCTCCGATGATTCGGTCCGCCCACGTCGTCTGGAACCCATTCGACGACCTCCTTCCGCGCGACATTACCTTCCCGCACACCTTCAAAGCGATTGAGCCAACGCGCACGAAAAAAACCTCGGAGACCAAAGCGATCAAAAAATTCGAATTCCTGTCTTTTGGCGACGAGGCCGAAGACGAAGAGGCATTTCACACCGCTTACAACGCAAACAAAGTCAGCGTAGCACCACCATCATCCAGAGTCAAGAAATCGTCGATTCGCCACCGCGACGACGAGACAACACGAGAAGCACCTTCACGCCCCGACAGCATGGTCGAACTCGAAGATTCGGAAGCGATCGACGAGGATCGGGAGTGGGAGGCCAGTCTGTCGCGAAGAAATCAAGCATGGAAACGAGTTGAAAAAAAGCTCGATCGAAGAGCGGAGCGCAAGCGTCAGCAGTCTCAGCAGCTGAAGCTGGTTGAGGAGGATGCAGATAAGAAGGTACTCGATGAAGATGACATATCGCCCCTCATATTCAAAAAGCACAAGCCCATTGACAGAGCACCGGAAGATGACGGTTCGCGACCATCGGATTCGACGGAAAGTTTTCCAACCCTTCCTCCTCCGACGACGCGATCGAAGAGGGCAGCCTATGAAGAAGACCGCCTGTTCGACCGCATTTCCGACTTCAGCACCTCGCTATCGATCGCCGATCGGTACAGCTGGCGAGCGACTCCGCTGGTTTTCGACAAGGAAGAAAGAAGGTTGCCAACGATGCTCAATATGGACGACGATTACGAGGTCCACGATCCATTGATGGCTTCAGATCACCAGCGAGCGAGTCGCAACAGGTGAGAGTGTGTCATCCGCGAGCGCCACGGGAGAAAGAGGTTCACAAACGACGCGTTAAAAAAAAAAATTCTTTTCCAATTCTTGATTCTCTCTCTCTCTCTGTCATGGGAGAAAAAAAAAGCGGCATTTCTCTTCCGTCGGATGCGGCCGGGGTCAAAAGCAGACGCTGATTCGCTTTGTTTTGAGGTGGAGCGTGTCGGAAGAGAGCTCGGAATTTGGAAGCTTCTTGATGCGTATGATCATCGTTGACGGTTCGCCAGCAAATTCTATAGAGGATCTTCTCAAATCGACGCCCTGTTGAAATTGGAGTTTTTTTTCGAACGTGGTGCTGACATCCTTCAACATATTGACCAGCGGTTGGCCAGGACATGTCGGGAGAGGCGGAAGCTGTCCCAAGATGGTCAGAATTTTCTCCTCGAGGAGCACATCGGCAGATGTACCCGAAATCGCGCGAACGTAAATGACGACTTCCGTGTCGTTTTCGCCGAGATGGCATTCCAACGGGACGTTCGTCGACGGCGTTTGCTCGGTGACGAGACACGATTCAACCAAACACTTCTTCTTCGCGCTGCAACAGGTGGAGTCAACGCCCTGCTCGTGGCACGATTCAAGCGTCGATGAAGTGGCAGAGAGATTGCTGCACGGAGAGATACCAGGCGACGCGCCAGATACGACGCCCGTCATGGCACCCGTCGTGGTGGCAGATCCCATCGGCATATTTGAGGCTGGATTCATGATTCGGAACCGTCCCCGAACTTCATGTTGGACTTGTCTGGTCAGTCCGGTGTCCCTGCTCGAATCATCCAACGATGCACCATGACGCGCCGCCACCGACGACCCGGTCTCGACGGTGCGCGGGAGACCGCCGTTGTTGGACTCGGCACTCGAATCCGGCGCTCGGACGGCGCCGGTCGGGTCCAAACTCAAATCCGACGCTACTGGATAAGGAGGCGACGATTCTAGATCTTGAGAGGACGCCAGAGATTGTCGTCCCTCGACCGTCCTCGACCTTGCCTGCTCCTTTAACTGGCTCATGTAGATGACGAAGGCCCAGCGTCTCTCAATTGGCATCATCGGCATGATGTAGTGATCGATGATGGTGCTCTGGTCGGGTACAGAGTGAAAAAACGAATGCGCCCGCAACTGCGCCAACGTCGCGCGCTTTTCCGGCTTGACTTGGAGGCACATGCCGACAACTTCTCTGAACTCGGCACTCGCCGCGGTGTAGGCCTCGAGCTTCAAAAGCGACGACGGGTCACTTTGAATCAAGAATTGAAGTTCAGATGTGGAAAACTCCCAATCGGCCAACGGTGGATCCCCCAACAACAACTCCAACATAGTCACGCCCAATGCCCATATATCCACCGACTGATCAACGAACGTCGACGTATCGGTCGACGGTATCATCGGCGTCGACTCGTCATTGCTGATCACCTCCACACTCCCCTCCTCTAACGACCTTATCAACTCTGGTGCCATCCAGTAGAGTGCCTCCTTGAACACGAACGCCTCGTCTTGCAGCACGCTTGGAAACGTCAACAACTGCAGCTGAACCACGCCCGCTGAAGACAAAATGAGGTTTTTCCCCCTTAAATCTCGAAATATTCTTCCCTGTCTGTGGTACCATTCCAACGGTTCCAGCACCTGCGACATGGCCGCCTTCACAAACCGCTCCCTCACTCTCGCGTTCGAACTGATGTTCGCGGCCACGTCCTTCAAGCAACCTTCACCCCACTTCGCGCGATCGTACACAATCCAAAGCGTATTTTCGAAAAAAAAAAAGGCATTTCCAACCAAAAACCCTCTTCGATCTCGGTACAACTCGACCAACATCTTCATCTCTTCAATCAAACGTGCTCTGTCGAAGGGGAAATTGGCGTGATACATCTTGATGACCACCTCTGTTCGATCGCTCTTAATTCGAGCACTTCCATCATTAACGCACTTTAGCACGACCGTCGGATCATCGCCCGCTCCGCTTCGCGCTCGCCTCGAAAACGTACATCCACGTGTTCAACCCAACTTTGACAGGACACGCGTGTTAACAACTCTACCGCACTTTCAAGCGCCAATTCAATCGAAAACGTCATCCGTACTTTTGCATGCCTTTTCGTACTTGTCCGGCGACATCGGATATGCCCCTTGTTCCTATTCATGAAAATGAGAATCCAGCTTTTAGTACTGCACCCTGGCGCATAAAAAGATGCCCACAATGAACTTGCATCCGGATATTTTTTTTTCACGTCAAATGTGAAAAGAAGCTGTACTCCTGTGATCCAAATGCTGTCATGATCCCTATTCACCGTGTCAGCCAACAAGCATCTAATAAACGGCACCATCTTCGCGCAGTTTCTTGTAGAAGAGATATACACCTATCTGTATAAGAGGCGACAAAAAAACAAACACCTTTTTACATATACTTACTTGAATCCCCATCTTCTTCTCTGAATGCCCTCAAGTTCTCATACGTGTGATCGGAATGACACGAAGACGTCCGGTCAATGGCAATGTACAAAATTTTTAAATACTATTTAATTGTTTAAAATTCTGGTTCAATTTCTAAAAATATTTCACTTCCTCTGTGTGGGGTGTCTCGAATCCGCGATCCAACCACGCAAAGACGTGCTGGCAGAGGGTAAAATCCTCGCATACACCACTCCAATTACTCATAGAACAACCACTTGTTCTCCAAAGTCTAAACACGCTCTTCGTCCTCATCTTGGACTTTAATAAAACATATCGAGCAAGATCTGATTTTGTATCTTTTTTTGGAAAATCGTACAATTCAGTTACGACGAATAATATATAATAGAAAGAAACATTGGCGCTCACGAAGCAGTTAATTTCTTTTGTACTCGTGCAAAAATAGCAGATAGACATTATATCTCTAGCCAATTGCCTTCCCCTACGCGTCCTCTCGGAGGCGAGCCCGGAACACACGTAGAGCTTTTTGGGCACTGACACCTTGTTGGTGCAACGAAGAGGAAAACGCCGCCTGCGGTCACACTGAGCAAACGCTTATTCGAGAAACAAAGCAGAAATTGCTGAGATAAAATTGAGTTGAATAGGGAGGAGGTGTTCAACCGAATTACTGAGAAAGCAGTCGAGGCCATGAAAAAAAAACATTGTACTAAACACAATAATTTATTTTGTCTGTTAAAAAAAAAGATTTTTTTTTGCTGTTGGCTGTACCCTCTCTCTGCTATAGGTCGTGATGCTAGTAGATCTTTAGTAAACCAGGCTCGAATTTCAGGTCACCTCACCATTGCAAGACGGAAATGCACGTGGCCAAAAAATTTCTCCGTGACAAAGTTCACGCACGTG
This sequence comes from Eledona agricola, assembly GCA_964023215.1. NCBI lineage: Eukaryota > Metazoa > Arthropoda > Insecta > Coleoptera > Tenebrionidae > Eledona > Eledona agricola. Next base: position 22,092 of record CAXIEJ010000067.1, read on the forward strand.
TGCTGCTGCCCCATAGTTCGCAACCTCGTACAGTAGCAGATTTGACGTTTTTGTACATCAGTAAATCGAGCTGCCACCTCATTTGTTTGGTATAGCGCTTGGAGATGCGCCTGAAAAAAAAATCTCAGGGCCGCACGCATTGTATTATTATTGACTCGAGAGCGTGCGGTTCTCTACTACAAAAGCACCACCTCTCCATCCCCTCTTTACAGTAGAGGCATACACTCATTCTTTGTGGGCACTCAGAATGAAAATTTGGTCAATACATGGCCGAGATTCATCGAAGCAGGCGATCTCCGTTCATTTGAGATCACACGCTTTCGGTTTTGGAAAAAACCGTGTGCTGCTTGCATTCGCTGATACCAAAGCTCTTTGGCATGTTCGACTTTTGTTGAGGTTATTCAAAAGCTCGGCATGGGCGGGGTAGGCCAGAGCAAAAACAATTGTTTCAGATACAGAACAAAACAGAGATGGCTAACCTTTTTTGACACGTTTAATTGTGCAAAAAAAACGTCTCTGTTTCAGGTACAGAACACAAAACAGGTAGTAAACTTTTTTTGGCCTTCAATTATGCAAGATGTTTCACTGTTTTTCTTCACGCACACCTCCACCTGCTCGAAGAAGGATTATAGAATAGGCAAGTATGCGTATGGTCATTCAGAGAGTAACTTCTGCAAAGGTGGACGTGGACGGGGAGTTGTTTTCATCCATAGGTCGAGGGTTGTTCATCCTGGTCGGTATTTCTAAGACGGACACTCAAGCTGATGCAAACCTTTTGTATGCTCTTCCTCAATACGTATTACCGTCCGTTTTCGCCATTTCTTCGATGCAATACCAGGCCCTTACCGAGGTTCGGCTCTTAGAAAGAAAAGGATATTAAAGACCAGATTTTTCGAAGATGAATCCAAAAAACTGTGGTCGAAAAATGTCGTCGACCTTGGGCTAGAAATTCTTCTAGGTATGGACGCGATCCTTTGCACACGTGGTTCACCTGTCATTTCGAACTAATTCGGTATCCAGTTAGCCAATTTACGCTGTGTGCGAAATTGGACAAAGGTAGGTGTATATATCTGAACTTTTTTGACATTTTTAAAAAAGTTCCTCTTTTTTGGTGACCTCCAACTGAGTTTTTACAGGGTTCCATCCGGACTTTCACCAGGCCATGGCTTCGCCTCAAAGCAGGGATTTTTATGAGCGGTTTGTCGAGGTGCGAATCAGAGCTGCCTTCGTGTTTCGTCGCGACTGTTTGATTTTGACACATTTTAACACCTTGAATGCCCTTTTTTTTAGGACATGAGAAGCGAATATGACCCTTTGAAGGTCAAGACAGGGAAATTCGGATGTGTGTCAAGCTGCACCATTGTCAACGATGGTCCCTTCACCGTTCATGTTGATTCCCAAAGTCGCGCAGTCAAGTCCAACGCGAAGGACGGAACAGAATAAAGTTCACGGTGCGCAGGATGGCGCGGTGCGTGAGAAGAGAGAAAGTCGGCTCAGGGCGAAGCAGCCGTTCGCTTGGCCTCGAGAAAAGATCTGACAGGCACACACACACCATCTGTGTGCCTATTTAAATAAAGAACTTGAAAAAAAAAAAAAAAAGGACCCTTCTTTTACGAATCGCCTTCTGGCTCATTCCTTCTACACCGCCTTGTATGTACCTGTTGTAAAAGCCCCCGTACCATGTTTGCAATGGGCCCGTCGCGCGACTCATAGATGTATTTGAAAATTTTGTATCCCAAAATAGCTTGTTCTTGTGATGTGCTGATGAAACTGTACAATATATGCTCTTGTTTGCTACACGTTTTGTTTCTCTCTCCTCAGTTTTCGAGTCCGAATCCATATAAAAATGTTCCCGTAACTTGGGCAGTTCGTTTTTTGTTGATAGGAACCGGTTGAACGTCAGACATAGCTCATCACCATCCTTGAACTTCTCCACAATCGATGGCTGTTTCCTTGCTTGTTCACTGCTAGCCTCTCTCTGACCCCCGAAAATTTTGATCATCCGGTTTTTTTTTTACTCTTTTCAACCTCGGTCCTTTTTAGAGATTTACAGAGTCGACATGCGCTACATTGCCGCTTATCTTTTGGCGTCTCTCGGAGGCAATCCCAGTCCCGACGCACCCTGCATCAAGAACATTCTAGAGGCCGTTGACGCCCCCGTTGATGAAGCCGCTCTAAACAAGGTTATTGCGGAGCTCAAGGGAAAGGACATTCAGACATTGATTGCGGAAGGAAAAGAATCCCTGGCGACGATCTCGTCTGCGTCTGCTTCAGTGCCCTCTGCTGCATCCGCATCTTCGAACGAAGCGGCCGGTGCCGGAAATGCCGAGGCAGATAAAAAGAAGGAGGAGGAGTCCGAAGATGACGACATTGGGGACATGGCCCTCGATCTTTTTGGAGACTGAATGCGGTGGACGCGATATCATCATCTATGTTGCAACAAATAAAAGGGGAGTTCGCTGAGAGGCTATGTGTATGTGTGTGTATACCTTCTCTCTCATTTTTTTTTTTGCTTTTGAAACAAAATGCCAAATAGGTTTTTATTTTGAGATTTGTGCGAATATACACACTCGACAGAGGGTCTCAGATAGGAGGAGGATAGCTGGCTATTGGACTGGGTCCGAATGACACAGCGCGATAGAGTTGACGCATCTCGAGATGTGAGAGAGTCCGCGCTCGAAGCACGACTGCACTACTTTTTTCCTCTTTTTACCATTGTGTACCGCGCGCGCGGATGTCACGCTCATTTTTTGTATGGGAGCGAAGTCGGAGTCGAGTGCATTTAGTGTCGTCGTAAAGTTCACCGATGCGTGCCGCTCTGTTTTTCGACTTCACGTTCGCGACTAGCCGCGTTTTTGTATATCTCTGCCATAGCGTGTCGACAATAGATATTTTTTTTTTTTCGAAAGTCGAGACATACTCTTGCTTCTCCCTCCTCGTGCACGTTGGCTGTGCGTGGTTATGGTTTTTCCAGAACAGCGCCTGGGAGAGTGAGGCCTGCTTAGTCGTATTTGGCCGATGAGTGGTGGTGCAGATGGCGTACAGTGGAACGCGCCTTTGCCCTTCTCGAAGAGCAACAGCAACTCTGGCCAGCACGCCAGCGCCCCTTCAGTCCCGCAACTGAGGTTTCAGAATCTGCAGAACAAGGAGTGGATCAGAACGATCGATGCCTTCGAAATCATTGGCGTTTTGGGCGAAGGAACGTTTGGGTATGTGTGTTGTACCGTCTCTGCCTTCGACGTTGTTGTTCGCACGAAAAATGCGCGTATCTCTTTTGCGCTGGTGTTTGTGTGTCTCTAATTGCCGACAATCACTTTTTTGTTCGGTTGGGGAAAAATGCGTGCAGGAAGGTTTTGAAGGGCAGAGATCGGGCCACCAATGAACTAGTCGCTCTGAAGAAAATCAAAGACGAAGTCGATACCGATGGCGTACGTTGAAAAAAAAAAGCACCTTTTCCTGATTCGCGGCGAGCTTGTACAAGCTTGTGCAAGCTTGTTCAATAATTCTCTCTCTATTACTCCCCTTCCTCCTGTCGCAGCGGAAGTTCAGAACATTCATCTCATTCATATTATATAGACATATATTCTCGGTCTTTTTTTTTATGACATTTCCGAGACACAGCCGTTTGCTCGTGGCCGCCGTGTCATATCAATGCACAAATGTTGTGTGATTCGCGGTTCTTTTTGACAGCTTTGAAGTGACCGTTTGTTCATAGTCACTGTGTCACATCAATGCACAAATGTTGCGATTTTGTTCTTGATTTTTGGATGACTCTGAGACAGCTTCTCTCTCTACCGTGAGCAAAGATTGCTTTGCTAACACATATGGTCGAGTTCGTTGCTCGCGAATGCTGTCTATTTGCGAAGTTCCCCGTCAGTGCTCTGCGAGAGATCAATATTTTGAAAAAGTTGCGCGATATAAAGAAGACAGATAACGTCGTGTTGCTGAAGGAAATCATTACGTCGCGCGATTCATCGAATCAGAAGGACAAGGGACACATCTTTTTAATTTTCGAATATATGGATCATGATTTGGCAGGCTTGATGGAGATGCATTATGATTTTATTTTCAAGCAAGAAGTGATCAAATGTTACTTCCAACAATTGCTCAAGGGCATTTACGACCTGCATTTGAATCGGATATTGCACAGAGACATCAAGGCGAGCAATTTATTGGTCAACAATCAGGGAATCTTGAAAATAGCTGATTTTGGCTTGGCGAGGCCGCTTTGTCCTACGATGAGTGCGTACACGGCCAACGTCATTACGCTGTGGTATCGGCCGCCGGAATTGCTGATGTGCGATGAAGGTTCGAAGCGAGTTGGTTACACGACGCACGTGGACATTTGGAGTGCGGGGTGCGTTTTTGCAGAAATGCTTTTTAAGCGATCGTTGTTCAAAGGACGAGATCGATTAGAGGTTTTGGACCAGGTATTTTTGGTGCTGGGCACGCCGACGCTAGAGGTGGCGCCGGAGTTGCTGGCGAGAGAGGATTGGCGAACTTTCAAGCCCAAAGTTTATCGCGCACCGCAACTTCAAAAGATGTGTCGAGAGAAAAATTTTTCGCCACACACGTATGAATTATTGAGTGGTTTGTTGGCATATGATCCGTCTAAACGATTGCAGGCCGCGCAGGCGTTGGATTCGGACTACTTTTGGAACGAGCCGCTCCCGTGCATGCCGTCCGATATCCCACCGTCCACGCCGGCACACGAATACGACGTCAAGAAGAGGAAAGAGATGAAACAGTCTCGATCGTCCCATTCAAATCAGCCGCGTCCAGCATCCCATCATCAGCAGCCCTACCCGTATCCCTCCCATCCTCGACATCAATATGCGTCCCAACAGCCGTGCCATCACCCGCACACATACCAGCAGTACAAGGGTGCCAACACGACTGCCCAGTCGCGCCATGCCTACCAGCCGCAGCCGGACGCGTTTGGCGTCTCTCGAACGAACTATCGGCCATCTTACCCCTCTCAGCAGCCGACTTCATGGGGCGACGCGAGGCGAACGTACACTTCGAGCAGCCATGGGCGTCACTACCCCGCTGCTGACTCAGCGCAGTCAAAAAAACATGCCAGTCAAGAAGCGGGACTGTCATCATATCATTATGTCCCGTCAAATCCATCAATGGACAAGAATACGCCGCGAATTACAACAACACTCAACAAGACAGTGGCGAGCAGCAGCCGTCCAGAAGAAATGGTCATCCTTCGACCGATTCGACTACCCATCGAACGACGTCACAGGTCCAACGCCTACAAGCGATTCAAATCGGATGAACAGTCGAACGAAAATAGCGGCGGCTCGGATTTCCACAACTCAACCACCATCGGCGACCGACCGAGTGGGTGAGATGCTTGTGTGTGTGTGCATGTATGTACAGCATTTGAGTGCGCTCAGATTTTATTTTATTTTTTTTCCCTCTAGCTGCTGCTGCTTCGAGGACTGCTGCACGAGCCCTTCGCAGATGGGGCCGTAAAACCAACACAGTCAAACGGCTCTCTTCCCTTTCGGTCGCGGTCGCCCGACCCTAGCTAGAGAGAGGTAGCTCGAGGAAATTTTTTTTTTTGAAAAAGTGTACCTGTTTCTCGCAGTCTCTTTAGCAAAGAACGGCGACAATCCCTCTGCGGCCAAAAAAGTTCGCGCGAGTCTCTGCTTTTGTCGCGGGTCGCGATGGCCGGAACCTCTCGACCAGATAATGCGAGTGCCGAGGAACCGAGAGGATCCGGTTGCATGAAATAGATGTAAACCTTGCGTTATTTCGGCGCGTTGACACTGGTGTAGAGCGCGCCTTGCTTTCTTTTGTTCGTGGCATGCGTGTGTATGCCACCGCGTGTGTGTAAACGGCATCCATACGCCGCATATTGGAGAGAACCCTCTTTGTGTATATTATTTTGTTTGGGGCTCTGAAAAATAGCACAC
>CAXIEJ010000067.1:28218-51867 GCA_964023215.1 Eledona agricola
GAGAACAATAAGACATGGCAAGGATAAGTAAGGACGATGCACTGCAGCTAGAATATAGCACTTGATTTTCAGAACAAAAAAATTAATACAACGGGTTTTAGGTAGAATTTAGATAAGGCCTTTATCACAGACTTGTTAATTTTGAACGTGTGTGATTGAAACGAGCAACGAGGCTTTGGCAGTATAACTGCAAATAGTTGAAACAGCAATTGACAAATTCCTTTGTGTCCCGAATTTTCTGTACAATATAATATATGTGACTAAAACAGAATAGGTCGAATATATCTCTCAAATGAGAAGGCAACAGCGCATCAGATATAGCACAACTCGCTTGGAGGAAGTTTAAGCCCTGATTATTTCATACCAGAGCGCCTGCGCTGTGCGAATCGGAAGGCATCAAAAAGCAAAAAGGGGTTGTAGGGCACACAAGGCGAATGGTAATCAAAACCTCGAGAGTGTTGAAAAAAAGACGGCGTTTTCGATGATAGACGCAGAATTTAGACAATTCTCGAAAACACGAAATAGCTGAAACATAGTGGTACACAAGCAACAATACAAAATTTGTCAAACGGTATTCAGAACATGTTATGAAAAATTATAGCCAAAAATTCAATATTTACAGCAGTCTCTTGTCAAACCAACTCTAATGCTACGTCATTTGATCCTTTCTTTGTCCCTCATCATCTGCAGCAAAAAAGTCCATAAAATGAGATTAGCAAGAGGAGATATTCACGCGATCAAATTCAGATAACGAACACATGTTCAACGATCGCTTACCAAATGTAGAGTAAAATGTGCTCACTCTAAATACGGTGTCGTCTCAATTTATGGTCTGCACCGCGGTTACATCGGAAATTGCTTTCAGTTGTCATGAATTTGTCAATAGAGGCACTCCGATCACACTGTGTGTACCATAAAAAGATCGCCGTTGTCGCCCACAATAGTCAAAATCTCGTCTTTTCTATGTACACGCACTTCGATGGCAACTAGATAGAGGTGTGGGCTGGTAAACAGAATGAATTGGATTCTATACGGCACGATTCCTAACTTTGTACTGCTTCTGCATTTTGCATGACGACTTTTTTCGCCTACACTCATCACGCTAGTCGAGTCGATATATTTTTTGAACCAATTTGCGTTCTCTCGTGCTTTTCTACATTTACAAAAAAACACAACTAAAAGCATCTTGTCCAGAACACGCTAGTTCCAAATGAGTTTCTCTGGAATTTTAAGCTTTCCACACCGCATTCCAGCAGTTTTTCAACTTTCGGTAGCTTTGGTGCTTTTTTGATCGTCAAGCCGATCAGAGGAGGTAAACGCGTAACGTTTATTTCCCACGACGGCCAATTTAGATCTGAATGTTAGCTGGATAACTATGGACACATTGCTAAGTATGCGATGAAGTAGGCTAGATTGCTGGAAATAGCAAGGGGCCGATACGTTTAATCAAAAGTGCGAAACAAGACAAAAATCATAAATAGGAAGGTGGTGGTGGTTGTTAATTTATTGGAATTTTAATAATTTCTAAAGTGCCCGACCGTGACATGAGTTGTTTACTTAACAACTCAGAGGTCGGTACCTTGTATATTTTACTCTGCTGAGAATTTTTGTCACATCCTCTCCATTGGCGCAAGGAGCAAAGCATACATCAACACCTAGTTTGCTTGTGCATTCTTGTTTTAGGCACGCGAATATCCTATTGGGTGACAGCTATCGAAGTGAATGTTTTGTGGCTCGATGCGTTGGTAACCTGTTGTATGTGAAATGATAAAAATGCGAGACAAGTGGATGATGCACTCAAACCTATCGATTAGCTAGTACAAAACCGTCTTATCTAAGACACCTGTTTTTTTTATTTGTATATATATATATATATATATATATATGGTGTGGGGCTTTGAGAGAGAGAGGATCTGCGAACTCTTCATTACTACTACTGTATCACCTAAAATCGTCAGAACATAATCCCGTTCACCTTCATGTTAGGTAAACTTGAGTCGTCCTCTTCAATACTCGTAGACCCGTGTACATTACCAAGAGCAGAGGTTTTATAACTCATCTCTACCTTGATCTTGATGTACTTGCATATTATTAGAAATCCATTTGAACATGTCTTCTACCGTTCTTTCGCCGTCATAAACGATAGGATTTGATTTGTCATCATGCTTGTATAGCATGAGAAGAGGGTACATATTGACAACCATAGGATCGACGTAATTCTCACTGCAGTCGTAGTCTGCTAACATGAGCATGTCTGACATGTTGGAGCAACGCTCGGCCAGTTCCTCAAAAATGGGCTTTATATGTCTGCAATGCTCACACCACGGTGTGTAATACTTTACGAGAACTGATTTTGGATTTTCTTCCACCATTTTTTTAAAGGAATCGTGTACCAAGACTTTGATGGGTTTGTCATTGTCTGTTGGAATAGGCGCACTCTTCTTCCACGGTACGCAATTGTCATCTACGACGCATGCCTTAATCCATTTTTCGGCATTTTTTTCGGTAAGTTCAACAGATTCGTCCCAATTAAAGAATTTTGATCCTTCTGATAAAACCAATATCAAAACTGGGAATTTTTCTCCAGATGCTCCCCAAGTTTTCAGAAAATCCAAAGACATAGAATTGGAATTTGCCTCCGTAAAAATAACACTGCCCTTGAATGTTTGGGAGAGATTGACGATCGTTGCAAGGTGCTCTGGATTTTCGTAGAAATACACTACGATAGGTTTATTCTTCGCGACGATGCTATAGATGAAAGTCTGCTCTAGAGAAAATGGTTGTAATGACGGTTCAGAATTATCGTTTAACCATGCCCGATAATCTTCAGCATTACAATCCCTTCCATGAGCATATCGATAGATGTCGTAGCCGTCGAATAAATATGTCGTATCGTCCACTGTCCAATTGATCGGTAATTCCTGTCACGTTTGTATACGTGCAACTGGATTCGGCCATTTCAGAACTCAAACAATGTTTTTTGAACATATCCAAGCACTCTCCCTCTTTTCCGACAAAAACAAAACGCATCAGATTTTTTGTGTTGATAAAGTTTTCCAATTCTGCTTTGTTCCGAACAGGAGTGACATCCTTGCTAATAATGGCCTCTAGCCATTTTTTCATGCCCTCTGCGGTATGTTCATTCTGGTATGTCAGGTATACTTCACCATTCCTGTATTCACACAAATCGTAAGCATGATTTTTGGACAGGTGATCTCATATATATAGCATGCACATGAAATGGTTCGTACTTGAAAAGAATCATAGTTGGATAACCGCTGACGTTACATCGAGCGCTCAAGGTACGTTCAACTGTAGCATCAACTTTTACAATAGCAAGGTTAGCTTGATCTTTCAACTCTTCATGTAGTTGATCGTATGCTGGAGCCAGCTGTTTGCAGTAGTCACACCATGGAGGCCTAATTAGAAGAAACTATTAGAAATTTGAGCGGCATTTTTGTAAGAGAACAAAGAGAGTTTTAGTTATCTGAGTCTTTGTTTTGTCTTGTGCGCAGATATACTACACTGAATGAAGCAGTCAGTCACACGCGTCTCTCAACCTACTTACGTAAAAATTTGCAAAAACATATGTATTTTCACCGAGAAGTCTAGAGAAGTTTTCTGTGTTCAAAATGGGAGTCTCGTCTTTGTCTTTTTTACATCGTAGTGCAATCACGCATAAGCTAACCGAAACGATCAAAATTAAAAAACTAGTAGTACGACGCATCGTGTGTCAAACAGGTGAAGTCAAACTGACATAAAATAACAAAATTCTTCTGTGAAGAAGAGATGTCAAATATATTTAGCCGCGAAAATTTTCTGAATTTGTTTAGTTTGCTTCTTTTTGTCGTTTTAGTAGAGAAAGAAGGATCGGGCGCATAAAAAGTTGCTGACAAAGAATATACTGTACTTGGGTCGAAAATGTTTATAAATAATATGTTCATTTTGCAAACAATTCTTTTCTTTTGAACAGTCTCTCTGCATTATGCCAGCGAAAGATACCGCCGAGAATGTAGAATCAAGAGATTGCAGAGGGCTCGAGCCTAGTTTAGCTTTTTCCGACAGACGGCCCACGTTACAAAATGTGGTTGCAACGGCAAATCTGGGCCTCACCTTAGATCTCAAAGTTATTTCTCGATCTGCCAAGAACACAGAGTTTAAACCGAAACGTTTTGCTGCAGTCATTATGAGGCTCACTGAGCCTAGAGCCACAATTTTAATATTTGAAACCGGGAAAATCGTCTGCACTGGAGCGAAAAATGAGACCACTGCTTATGTTGCCTCTAAGAGATGTGCCAGTATTATAAAGCACATTAACGGTGTGAATATTAAAGTCAGGGTACGTCACTTGTGAGTTGGGAATGATGGCAACTACAGGCGCGCCTAGCTTATCTGTGTATATAATACGCGCATATACATATATTTTCCCTAATCAGAAGACCCTTTTTGGGTAAATTCGTGGCACTGCAGGACTTCAAAGTTCAAAACATGGTCGCCAACTGTTCTGTTGGATTTCCCATTCGACTGGAAGCCCTCCAAGATGAACATCTTCACTTCGCTCGGTATGAGCCAGAAATATTCCCCGGACTCATTTATCGAATGGTCACTCCGAAGGTCGTTTTGCTGATATTTGTATCCGGCCGGATTGTTTTTACAGGAGCGAAATCTCAGGAAGATATCACGTCCGCATGGAATCAAATTTACAGCGTCCTTCTTCAGTTCAAAAAAATGTGAAGGAATTTGTTACATCGTACAGGCGCGAATTAGAACTTAAATATACACTTTTGTGTAGTGCGAAATGAGATGAAATTTTGTACTTTCCCTCTCTATTATAAAAATGTAATTTATCACCGCGAGAGATTGCTATATTTAATTTATCTTTCTCTATATTCACAGCGAGTAGCACTTAAGTTACTTTTCATTATGTCGCACCGCATTCTTTCACTGATTGAAAATTGCGGCATCTGAAGGCCTACAACACGTTTGTCAGATTTTTTTAAATTTTAGCAAAAAAATACGCAAAAAGATCACAGTTAAAATCAACGGCTGATGGAAATCATGTAGCTCTTCCGACCAACACCACCACCATTAGTACTTTGCGGTTTTCTGAATTGATCACCATCGTAGCTACACTACGCTGAAAATTACTCTTGTAGCATGTATATTTTTTTTTACATTGACTGCTAATGAGAATTCGTACTAAAACACACACGTGGTGCAAGTGCTCGCGACACGTTCAGCTTTTCTCTGGGGTATGGAAATGCGCGAGCACGTGCGCCAGATGAGCCCCGTACGCGCGGTGGTATGCGAATAGGGCATGCTTTAAAGTGTGTGTTTCTCTGGAAGAAGTTGTAGCCAGAAACAACATAGAGAAATATGCGACACAAATGCTGTGCTGTTGCATTCTCTCTCGTTATGGATGCGCATTCCACTTTAACCGACCTTTGTAGCATTTTCTGGTATGCAAACGGCCCCATCTTGTTTCATCTTCTACTGCGCGTTCTCGCACATAGCTGTTTTTAGTTTGAATTGCTTTCGACTCAATCAGATCAAAGAAAAGGTTCTTGTAGTAAAATGCGCTCGATTGTGGCGAAGCGTTATATTAATGACCGAAGTTTTGTTCCTCTAAAATAACAATAACCGTCAAATTCCAATTCAAGTGTGACCATTCATTTTTTGCGCTACAGACACTCGACAAGGGTATCTTCGGCATATCTAATATCACCACTGTATATTATAACAACCCTAGTGTGCAGTTGGGCTTCCATATAACATCTGTAAGCAACGAAGCACCCTGAAGCGGTTGAAAACAGATCAAGTGCGATGTTTGAAAATCAATGACAAAATGTATACATGTATTGCTCTCTCTTCACACAGAATAGTGATTTGAACTTTCATTTTTGTTTGCGTGTTCTTTATGCGACAGCAGATACCAAGTCTACCCTTTCTTTGTAAAAAACCCTCCTCCAGTGATATCCCTAGGGATAACAGCACTTGAATGGATTTGGTGAGTTATGGAAGCTAAAGAACCTCTCAATCTAATAGATAAAAGGGTGGATGAATTTTCAAGAGAAGCGCCAAGTGCAGAGGAAATCAACTCTTTCTTGTCTTTAGATCGAGTCACCGTTCCATCTACGAGGCCGTACACATGGTCTAATACAATTGTGAGTTTAGATGGCGTTTGCAGGTAGGCTACAAAGCACAAAAACAACAAAAAAATTCATCAGAAAAACATGCGGATTGTGTCTCGCATTTGTTAAATTATTGTAGTCTCACCACCCCGTGCTTAAAACTCTTCGTTCGGCAAAAAATTGTGAATTCTTTATAGTATAGGCCAGGGAAAAAAAGGCGTGCAACTGGTTGGACTGCGCCATCTACCCAACTGCCAAGGAAGTACAGACTTTAAACTGTTGGCGGCCGGTACAAAATAGTGTTCCTATTCCTTTTTTTTTTGATTTATAAAATATATTCTAAATCGGTTGTTGTACCAGGTTGGGCATATTCTGATGCAATTGTATTCGGTGCCGCTGGATTACGTAGCGAGTATACGCAGCGACTTTTGATTGTTCAGCCTGATCTTTTAAAATGGAGGATGCAGATTCTCAAGCGCCAATCTGAACAACCAAGCGCAGTTGTCGTGACCAGCACCGGATGGCTTGACATCAAACATCCTCTATGGGCAACAGACAGATTGAAAATAATAGCCACCTCTCGCAACGGAAAAATGGCTATTCAGAAACGAATTCTTGAGAATGAGAAAGAGTTGCTGAACGATGTCGAGAGAATTGATTCGTGGCTGAAGGAAAATTATAACATTATCGTTGAATCGTTTCATGATGGAACCCAAAATGAAAATTCGGTCGATTTGGTACAGCTGTGTGCCTACTTGAAATCCGTGCACAGATGCCAATACTTGGATATATCGTCTGGCCCAACATTGATCAATTTGTTTTTAAAAAAGTTGGTACATTTTAACAAAATCCACACTCTTTCAATGCAAAAAAAATAACACTAAACAACATTGGGCTTCTAAGTAAATTAATTGACGAATGTAGGTATACAAGGTCTGGAATAGTAGCAGGACAACTTCCATGCGACTGTAGTGAAGGTATTGAAATGCCCGATAAAAGACCAATTCAATATCCACCATCATCTATAGGTACGTGCACACTATATACTCTCTCCGTACAAAATGGTCAAAAATCGAATGCAAGCCAGGTGATTAACTCTTTTTTGACTCTTGATAATAATCTATCAAGATTTCAAACCTTTTGAATGGCCCATTTTGAAATTTATCGGCTTGCGAGCGTTCGGTCCTTACCACGTATACCATAGAGGCGTATGGCAATATGGACACTAATTCTTGCTATAGAACAACCATACAGCATTCACCTCACCTAAATTTTTAGTAAACATCAAAGTACTAGCACAAATGATATGTTAGTGAAGGTGCTAAAAATAGCGGCGTGCTCGAGACACGTATTAGCAATTCTCAACCATAGAATGGTGTTTTTTATATCTAGTGTTTCAGCCTATAGAATCGCATGTTGTCCGCAACTTTTATTCTGCGATCTCTCATCTAATGGGCGCGAAACTATTCTCACAAGGATAAAGCACGTTCGAGGACAGACGGGTGATCAAAAACATGAGGCATTCAAGCGCCTCGTGATTTGTCTTTTGTAGTTGTTCAGTATTGGGTGAATAGGCTCTCCATTGATATATAGACACTTTTTACCTCAAAGATGCTCAATTCTACAATTCATGACTCGTCACCACATTTGGTATGTGTATACACGTTCGTGGTATCGCTTTGAAGCAGAAAGACCCAGTGCCTTTTTACACAAAAAGGCAGCGATAGTACAGTTAACTGATCTTCAACGAAGAGAACGAGTTGCTGGCAGCATATGGTTTAGACAGTCAAAAATTCTTAATACTTGAGCAGCACAGTTCCCATCTCAGAGTTGAATATGTTCGACAGTAAAGCTGCGTGACACGGAAAATCGAGATTGCTTATGTGGCAAGCAGAGCGCACTAATTTGTTTGACAGCCAGTGCCTCCTCTGTACATGCAAACAGTCCCAAAAAAGTCCAAATTCTGAGGTTTGCGTAGAGCTGTGACTGACCCACAAAGCTATTAAAAAACTAGCAGAACGAGTACCAAGTACCAATACAAGCAACTACAGTCAAACTGAGAATTACGTAATGTTCGTTGAGTGTTGTATAGTGTTATCTATACTCAGTATTGCATGAATCAGTGGAAGCGCTCAGCATGAGCATCTGTCGTAAGAACCGAGAAGTGCTTCGGTCAAACAATAAAACTAACCAATTAATTTCAGACTGCAGTAATGATCAAAAAAATGCTTTATTAACCCTTACATCATGATCAAATAAAATTCTGATGTAACATATCGGGGTATGACATATCCAGCAATCAAATGCTTGCAGTAGTGTTCGCTAGAGCTTGTAGGTGGTTTTAAACGCTATTCATACCAAGCTAAATGACGAGTTACTGTCCCGCTCTATTAATCGGAACTACAGTCGCAGCTAAAATCCACATCCCAAGCACTACAGTAAACAAAAGAAGGACATCTCGCTGTTTATCAAGTATCCATCGTATCACTGTGGACTAACGCGATTTACTTGTTTTGAGATAAGTTTAATTTTTATCAGCACAAATTTTAACATTTTAATCTCAGGGTTTCGTTAATATTTTTTTCCTTGACTATCTCGCCATATTTATTTAGTTTTATAGCATTTGAAGACATGTCTCATACCGATGGTCCGTATTCTTAATGCTAAAACCAACTCATCGAAAGTGTATCACTGACACAACTCTTTTCTGCGCGTCGTGGATGATTTGCTGCTGCTATAGAACTTATTAGTGACATACAAAAAGGCGCAGATCTTAAGCGTGCCAACACGCATGACAAGTCTACTCCAATGATTGAAAGTACGAATGTAGCACATTTATGTGTGCATTCTGGTCTGCCTGTGCACCTTAGCGCAACTTTTTTTAGTGTGTCTGGCCAATTGGCCATCTTTTGTGTTTTGAAACAACTAACTTTTTAAATTGTCGGTTTGCAGAGGGAGCGACCGTCCACAAAAGCAACCGAAAATCACTATTGGAGGAGGTTGAAAAGGACCATCAGCTGCAACACCTTGACAAGATAGAAGATCGCAGTGGCCCGATTATTGAAGAGGATGCTAAGGTTGGGAAGTCAGAACATCCGGCTTTGCTTAATGAAATTCGCCAGTCCAAGCCTGCTATTTAAATGTAGCTGATAGGAAAAGTGGCCACTTGCCTTGGTTAATAAATACCCCCTTCTGTTACATCAAATCGATGACTTGATTTGGCGAGAGGATAAAAGATAATGCAAAGATACACAAACACGCGCGGCGACATCTGCGGGCGTTCAAATTCAGTTCCTTTTTACAGTTTTCTCTTTCGTCAGTGCATTTAATGCCTGATTATCATGTCATCAGTGCATTGGTTTTTTGAAGGGGAGGACATTCGGATCGAGCACCGCATTGATAGCCAGATAGAGAAAACGGTTGTAACTGTGCGTTTTTACGAGATTTGTCTAATTCCTACTTTGATAGTAGCTCAAATCTGAAACGAGAAACAGGTTGCTATCCGTGCAAAGCTCATAGTAGAATTCTGCTACATGGAGTCTTGGCTGGCGACATAAAAGTCCGAGCGAGAGATGAACCTCGCCGACTCAAGGCTCTGTGGCCATGAACCACGTGTCCTGGAGACAGAAATTTCACTCAAGTGTTATCGCTGTCTTTTGGGAATAGAGGTGCATGCGACAAATGACATACACATCAGTTTGCATGTCCTGGCAGAGTGTGTCTAAAAACAGAAGCAGTGATGACAAATTGTTTGTGTTTTGCTTGATTGCCGCGTTGTGCTGAGATGATTTGTGTATTTCGTGTATAGCTCAGGACTTGTCTTGTTGACTTTGTGGAAATTACAGCCACTATTGAGTATACTCTCCATTGGATTGAACCAGATTTCCGTCCCAACTCTTTATAGCACTTGCAAAAATGTGCGGATTGACATACGTCAAACCACGGAAATAAATACATATGTACACACTCAATTTTTTCTGAAAAGAGATAGTTTAGAAAGTTTGCATTCGCGTCGACGTTGGTGCGCGAGATAAGCAATTACATAATAGGAATTTGCATGCATGTAGGCTGTACCACCTGCACCTATACGCGCACCTTGGCACGGGTAGAGCTGTAAGACTAAGATGAACGATCAGTTCTGAATTTACGTCACAATTTGTGTATCGCAACGCAATTCACTTTTTGCCTTTGTCACAGGATGTGAAGAGTACAGACGATGACATCTTGCACCGAATACACATTTCGCAGTTAAGTGTAAACATAAAAAAGATAACAGATGACCGCGTATGGTGTCAGACAAGAAGTATGTGTAGTCTGGCGCAATAACTGTCGCGTCAAGAATTCTTGCAAATGAGAGAATACCTGTCAACAATATGTGTTGATAACACAACACGGAAGTATTTTAGAAGGTGTCATTCGTGGTGAGGTGGGTCATCATTAACTACTATTATTAACTTTAGATGAGTTTCAAATGATATTAGACAACTCACAGGAGTCCCTCCATCAGGCCCCAGATCTTGATACAGTTACGATTTTACCTGGTTGACCGCCAGTAATAAAACGCATTGAATAATGACAGGCCATATCCTAATTGTTGATTGAATTCACATTTAGAATTTGGTCAAAATACAAAGCCTTGAATCTATGTAGAAATGGCATATAGAAGAGCACTCAAAACAACTATCATGACAAGCAATTTTGATGATTTAAATTTAGAACACCGCGAGCACTGCAGGCGAGCATGACACAGTTCTTCTTCGGCTGGAAGCAATGCCTCTTGGTCTCCATTTCTAACACCAACGTCCGGAAATCGAATTCTGCCATCAAGAAAGAAAAACTCTCTGTGAATAGTGATGGTAAAGGCGAAAAGTTTAGCGGCCAGACAGAATAAAAATACAGCTGTTATATTATCTTCAAATTTAGTAGTCATATAATGATATGATGATGATAGAGAGAGGGGAAACAAGAAAACGTGATGCAAAATGCATACAATCATCGCTTACAACTCTACTCAGAAGCTCTTCTCTTACATGAAAAAAACCCCCTCAATTTTGGCATTTTTCTTTTCCAGTTGCGTCAGCGTTGCTTACCTTGTCTTTTTGTGGCCTTCAGCTTCGAAGTATCGGAATCAGAACCCTTATTTTCTTGCTTTTCTTTTTGACCGACTTCCAATCGCAGCTTGACCGAAGCCGCCCTAGCATGGTCTGAAAGTTTAATTTTGGGCACTAAATCAATTAAGTTGAATGCCATAGTCATCAAAGGCTTCAAGGCGTCCATGTTACTTTCGTCTGGCATCTCAAAAATGAAATGGAGTGTTTTTTTGTGGACTTCATGAGGATATTGATCCGTGATGTGGATCAGCTTGATGAATTTACCAAATGTGTTCAAGATATTTTTGAGTTTAGGCGTGATAATTTGCGCTACGACATCCTTGCAATCAGTAATGACATTCCAGACACCACCATTTAGGCCATAATGATGACTTTTTACGGGTTTGGCGTAGAGGTTGAGGTCCGAAAACGAACTGACGATTTCCTGCAAATCTAAATTTTTTACTATAGCGAAGACAAATGGGTCGAGCATGTTTTCGTTCATGGCTATCCGGACGACGAATATGTCTCGAATGGAGAGAAAGGTGGAATAGCATAGACTGATGATGTCCTGGCGACTGAGGAGAGTCAAGTTGATTTGAAGGCCGACGCAATTTATTCGACCTGTACAAATGAGACGAAAAGCGGATTGGGATTCTTTGACGATCTTGGCGTCACTTCCTCCGATGTTGCTGAACTGATCAGAGAGCAATGGGAGGCACGATTGCGTCCAAGCGGTGGCGATATTTTCGTTTCGACGCTGACCAATGTAGTAGTAAACGATAAAAATAGCGATAAAAGTAACCATGAAGACTTCGAGAAGGTAATTCAACCTGGATGGAGCAGGGTGGCCGATAGGGTCTGGTACGGGTGAGATTTACATGTTTTCTGCAATGCTTGTTGAGATTGCCGATCGCGAACGAGAGAGTTCATCTTTGATGACCTGGGCGGAGCCACCCTCTTTATGCGTCACATGTGACCTAGGAGGGGGGGGAACAGCCCTAGAAAAGGGTGTATTGTTGTGGTAATATATATATGATCGTTCTCGACCTTTCTCGCACATACTGTTGATGGGCAATGAACCTGCTGGTATTTGTTGATGTGGTTCACCAATTTCCTGTTCTGGATGAGCCATTTCGACATCATCTGTGATGTGTCCTTCGTAGTCGAAAATCCCGTCATCTTCGAAACTGTTGTAGTAGAACTGCTCATGGTAAAAGGTCAAAAAAAAATTTTACATGTGAAGGAAAAAAAAAACCAGAATGATTGATGAAGCATAGTAATAGGCAAGCAGCACTGCTCATCCAATGCCAATATCCAGTTTTTTATACTTACCTCATCATCCGAGCACACTTTATGAAATAAAGTATTTTTTTGTGACAAAATCGTAAGCAGAGAGATAGAGAGAGTCAGTAGTCAACACAATCCAGGGCAGATTTTTTTTACCTCTGCTTACAGTAAGAGGGCACGCAAAGGAAAAGGCATACGAATGCCCATATCAGAGACTTGTGCGGCATCCTTTCCGCGGAGAGATATGAAAGCAGTCAATAGCCCATCAGAATAAAATTGTGCTGATTGAAAATGAAAAAATTAATCAAGTGTGCCACACTTTTAAAATGATATGAGATCTTCACGTCATTTTTTTTGCCTTGGCATCATAATTAGAAGAAGGTCATAGATGTTGTCATTTTTTACTAAAGAGTGAAAAGAGTTCTTTGAAAGTGAGAGAGAGAGATGAGATTTACACACCGGGGAAAAAAATGCGCTTGAAATGAAATGAGGGAAAACAGAATGTTTTAGTTTTTAGAAAGTAAATTCGATTTATCACCGTAGTCGTGTACCCAGATGATTACGAATCTATCCAACACCGAAATTGAGTACGAAGGAGAGTTGTTCTCTAGAGGAGCGTGTGCTGTTCCGGTCTACACACAGCTATTTGATCCCCATTTCAACCACATCGGATGACTGATCCCAGTTTAAGGTTTATCAGAGATGGCATAACTCAAGACGTCAGGATAGATGGGCGAGAAAGGTTTGACTACCGTCCATTTACAGTAGAGGTAGGGACCATAACACAGGCTAATGGATCGGCAAGGTCGTGTTGCAAAAGAGAGGGAGAATCAGGCACAGTCGATTTAATAATAGCGTGGCTACATTTCCTCTGCTGTTAGAAGTCACTAACGCGTATGGTTTCCGATAGACTGTCTTTGGGAGAGACAAAGATACTGGTCGGAGTGAAGGCAGAAGTCGGTGAGCCACTCAGTCATGCCCCTGAAAAGGGAATTCTTAAAGTTGCAGTCGAATGGTACAAATTTGAATTAGAGCCCCTGTTCATCTGCGATCCCGCGACATTGTTCTGACATGATAGGTTGCTTGCAAAAAAATAACAGCTGTCCCACCGCGAGCCCAGATTTTGAGGGGAGAGGGGCGGAGGAGTTGAATATCAAACTGTCGAGCTTGATGGAGACTATGCTTTTGTCGTCGTCACACATCGACTTGGATGCCTTCTGTCTGATCCCAAAAAAACAGTGTTGGATACTATATGTAGAAATATTGGTACCGTGTCAGAAAATCTCTCCTATCTTTTTCGTTCTGAATATCATCCGTATATTCTTTTTTACTGATTTTTTCATAAAAACGTCATGTTGTGTGTGTGCATATCGCTTACCAATTTAAAAGGTCTTGGATTGCGGCGGAAACTTGGTTGATGCAGTTTCGATTGCAACGAGGGCGGCCTTGGCGAATACAATGTACGCTTGCAGAGATGTTGCGACGTGGGTGATAACAACTTCAACCCGTTCTCAACTTAACCACTCTTTTTTTTTTTGTTATCGAAAGTATAGTATACCTCGAGTTAAAGTCGTCGAAACCAAAAATCCTGGAGAGTATGAGCTCGAGCTAGGGGATGACGTGGATGATGACATCACAATCCCCGTCGAAAATGTGCCCATCTTTGTCTCATTCAACCAAGTACGCGCATTTACAATCAAAGTTTAAAAAAACAGGAAAATGTATAAAACTAATCAAACGCAATGGCGCATAGGTCGGGTCATATCTGACAGTGGATTCTTGTTTGCAAGAAGAGCTGTGCTTGGGATGCCGAATATCGATCGGAATCAACAAGGTAGGAAATTTATGCACCATTGATAAGGGAAATGGAATGATTGGTCTTGACACTCTACCAAAAATCGTAACCGCTGCCAAACAAATTGGTCTGAAAATTCTGAACTTGATGGACAAACAAGATCTAAAAGGCTCTCGGCAACAAATTTTTTGTTTCGACTCGATGGTCGAAGAGGATGATCACGCTGCCATATAAGGTATTATTACACTCGAACAATACACGCCGAACGCGCTACATCTCCCATATATTTCAATTTACACTATCGTAAAGGAAAAAAAAAAAAATAAATCAAAGTCGATCCGATCATTGTGAACTTTTTTTAATTGTCATAACCCATTTATCTGCAAGTCTCTTACCCTAATACATCATCTGCATGTGTCCCAAAATTTAACATGAATCGAGACGCGCTCGATCGATGCAAGTGAGTAAGGAGAAGAGCGGACAAGCCAAGGTGACGAAATTTCTATAACTATATAGAATTGGTTTTTTTTTAACAACCAAGCGTGTATCCTATACATCATTCATTGTGGATCACTCAGACCTTCGAACTACGCGCGGAACGCAGATGTTTCCAAACACACCGGGCGAGGACGCGTACTTCGTGATCGCTCGATTTTCTGCTTCGAATGTTGCAATAGCAACATGTTTCTCACATATTTTGAATTCATCTCACTCGAATGCAACAGGGATCATCATCTGACATGGGAGCGCTTAGTAACACCAGTCAAAGTGTCGTGCTCGTTCAAAAATTATTTTTTTTTTTTCCATTGTACTGAATATTTTCGTAACCACATCTCTCATTGGCCTTCTCTCATCCAACATCGTGTATTATTTGGACAGGGTTCTGGTTTTTTTTTCGAGAATCTCTGTATTGCTCCGAAGTGTACTGGATGGCATTCTGTGACACAGTGAAGAAGCTTTTTGGCTTGTAAGTGACACTGTATTTGCGAATTCAGACAAGAATTCATCTGTAATAGTTGGCATTTTAGCCAACAGAGAGCACGCGATGGCCAAATGACTAGAAAAAAATCAGATTTGGTGTCGGGACATCTTTCCTTCCCCGAGATGCCAGTTGACTATGCTGGATTTCACATTCTGTAGACCATCATCACAAGCAAGAGAGTGTGTAACATGAATCGTGTATTTTTACAGCATTTCAGTATGTGATTGCGCATGTTAGGTGGTGAAGAGCATCGCTGCCATATGGACGCGCTCAGATTGAACCGGATGCGAAAACCGTATAAGCGGGGGTTTGTTTTTTAAGGTAGAGAGAGAGGGAGAGAGAGAGAATGCCAATTGGAAATATAAAAATGAGAGCGAGTGTGGACAAAGATGTCTTGCATGTACACCACAGAGAGACAGCTGAATTGATAGGGTATACATCGAACAGTGTTTGTGAGTTTGAAAAGAGGGAAGTGGCGCGAGAGCCCGAGTTCTCTCTATATAATACTCGAAACTTTTTAGCGGGTAGATGATGTATTTTATTATAAAAAGACTGAACCGAAACGCACAGAGAGAGTTTGTCGTTGTTTAATTTTTCATTTTTGTCTAAGCTTTATGAATCTCATCAGCGCGCCCTACTTGTTGTGTCCTTTCCAATCTCCTTGCTTATGATGGTTCAAGAAAATTTATGTGAATGGATGAAAAGGATCGAGAGGCCGACACCGGGTCGAGAGATTTAAGTTCGAGAGAAGATGAAAGTGCTGGTGCTGCGCAGAATCAACGGTGGGCACATCTTATGGGTTTGATAAAGCTCAATCAGGAATACCAATGCTTTTTGAAAGAGCAGTTGTTGAAGCTAGAAAAGGCATATGAGGGAAACGTAAAACTTCAAGTAGGTAGTATATATAGAGAGAGCAAAGAATCAAAAGGGGGCAAAAAAGAAAGGGGTGTGTACGAGTTGAATGGATGTGTAACGTGAATGAGAAGGAAGGAAGAGATGATAGGTGTGCATAGGTGTGTGTGTGTGTGTGTGAGAAGAGAGAGTAGTTATAAAGTGCCAGCAAAGTTGTGCGTTTTTTTAACGATCAGACGTATATGTGTAGAAGCTGGCAAAGAACGCCTATCCCACGAAAGGTGGAAAGCAAGGTTGTGCGCATGCGTCGAGATCAGCGCCGTTTCCGGTGACGTGTGGAAAAAAGAAGGAAAATGATGGTGAGTTGGGTAGGTCAGAGCAGGATCAAGGCGATTGTGAGTTGAAGAAGAAGAAGAAGAGGAAGGAGGGGGAGCGACGTGAAGAGGAAGCTGGAATTGTTAGGTTGAGGAAGGGAGAAGAGGAAACGCAGAGAGGAGGAGAAGTTGTATGGGTGAGGCGAAGTTTCAGTGCGCCTTATTTTATGGATTCGAATGGTCTTACGCCGCAGTTGAGTGCTAATTTCAAAGGACGTCAAAAGCTCTATCGGACGTATTTGAGATTACCTGATCCTAAGAGAAAATGGGTAGAAAAGGAGCGTGAGATGTTGAGACGTGGAGTGAGACAGCAGAATCAGCAGATTTTGTTCGCCGAGTTGTTGGAGAGGTTTAAGGAAGAAAGGCCGGAGGTTGTAAACGTGGATTTGGACAAGGAACTCGAACGGATTCAGAATTTATCAGAGTTTGAGCTTGAAAAAAGTGTGGATCGGATAGAGTGGGATGTGTTGGCGAACGCATCTTTTCGGAATTGGGCGGCTAAGGATTTGGAGTTGGAATGGCACCGGAATTGCTCTCTGCTGGTGAACCGTGAACCTTGGTCGAACGAGGAGGATAAGGAGTTGTGCAAATTGGCAAAGAGTTATCAAGGATGTCATTGGGAGCGAATCAGCAGAGAGTTAGGAGTGAGGAGAACGCCGATACAGTGCTTGATGAGGTTTGTGAGGGTGCAGCATCAGGGAATGTCAGGCGTAAGCAAGCAGGCTGGGAGAGCAGCTAAGAGGGGCGAGGTGAAGAGAGAATGCGATAGTGATGAGGAAGGAGATGCCGATTTGGACCAGCAGACGAGGAACAACGCCGCAGACCCAGAGGTCGACAGTGATTATGCTCATTTGGAACAAATGGGAGCGAGTCGGCTTGATTCGGAACGCGGTACTTGTCAATCAACCGCTGCTACAACAATGGGTCATTCGTACACATTTTCTCCCCATGTTGTACGCGAATCGTCACCGCCTCGTTGCGCGTCATCTCCGCCGGACAGGTTGTCTCCTCTATCCTCCTTCTCGCTCCAACCGTCCACATCGAGACAGATGTGGTCTGCCGAGGAGGATCTCCTGCTGATCCGGGCCATTAGAAAGTACGGTGTTCGAAGTTGGCAACAAGTTTCTAACGAACTTTGCGGCCGCATTGGCCAGCAATGTCTACATCGGTGGAACAAGACACTGGACCCGAGCATTCATCGTGGGAAGTGGATGACGCGCGAAGATCGGCTGCTCGTGCTGGCTGTGAAGGCATACGGTCCTTGTAACTGGACTTCGGTACAGAGGCACGTTCCAGGTCGAACTGACGTTCAGTGTCGAGAGCGGTGGGTCAACGTGTTGGACCCGAACGTGAATAACCGAGAGTGGACAGCGGCTGAAGATGAGTGGTTGAGGCAAGTTGTGGGACGAGTTGGAACGGGAAAATGGGCGATTGTCGCCAAAGAACTGGCAAAATGCGCGAATGAATTCAGAGAGCAACAGGATAAAGAGGAGGGACAATACGACAATGAAGTGTCGTCGGGTGGTGATTGGCATCATCATGAATTGGAACGACGTCATCGGCATATTTCTGTCGTTGTTCGAACCGACAATCAATGTTGGCGACGCTGGAAGTGTTTAATTCGGGAAGGTCATTCGTCAGACGGATCAGATCAGAAGCGAGGGGGGATCAGCAACGTGGCAGAGTGGTCATCTCTCGCCTCCATTTGCCCTCCTGAAGAAGAAGAAAGAGGAAGGAAAAGAAGTCGAGAATCATCAGAATTTCTAACAACAACAGATTTACTTCAATTTGACTCGATTGAAGATCAATCATCCTCTAATACTACGATGCAGGCCTGCACGGTTCCAACAACGACGCGTGATGACCGATTCAACCTGTCAAGCACGGAAGATGAACATGAATTGGTTTCCTCTTCATTATTTGATAGCGTTCAACAACAACAACGTACTCCTTCACTCATTCAATACGGACGCGATCGGTCATCATCTGATGCAGCCGATGACATGTACACGCATGCGATTATCAAAGACCGATTGCTCTTTTTCTCTAATCATCTCCGCCTACTTTTTCCATGTCAACTCGACAATTTCAACTCTACCGAAGAATTTCAACCATTTCTTCCCCAATCAACCACCAATCTCATCACATACTCATCACCTCTACGTTCAAACAATACGCATGCCAACTCTGTCTCCCTCTCCGCACTCGTTCCGCTCTCCCTTGTTCTGCCATCTTCTGGCCTACGGTCCTACAATCGCCTCAGGAACGCCATCAATCACCACCTCCAATTCACCACTGAGTCATCATCAACTATCATCCAGGATGGCGCTTCTCCACGATCCTCCTCACCTGATTCATCTCACAACGTCCAATTCCAGCTGTTTTCCACTTGGTTTCACTCTCTGTTTTTGCTCTCAAGAGCACAGCAAATCAGGCACGAACCATCCACCGACACAGACCGCACAACGCCAGCTTCCCACAGGTGAAGCAACGACCTCCCTGTACCAAAGTCCCAGCACGCGGCGAGCGTATACATAAAATTGTAAAAAGCCTAAAAAAAAGACAAAAACTGAAACGACGTCGACACATAATTTATGGATCGCATCTCTCTCTTCTTCACCAGTCGCATCTATATGCGTAGTCATCTCTGGAAAACTTCGAGGACGATCCGTCTCGACCATCCGCCGACCCCAAGGGGAGAAGCATGCACTTTAGGGCGTAGGCGAGCGCTTGCAAGTTGGTCCCCATCTGTGCGGAAACAGGATAGATTTTCAATGCTCGGAATTCCCGTCTCTTCTTCAACCGATCTGAAAAGATCTGGAGTGCATCGGAGACTGTTCCGATAACTCTGCCGTGCTTGTCGGTGACATGACTCTTGTCTATCTTGTTCGCGACGATGAGCTTGGGCTTTCCCGTCAAATCCCCTCCGTGCTGCTCCAACTCGCCCCAAAGCGCTTCAAGTATCTGATGCGGTGACTGCCCATCTCGGACGGACAAGTCGATGACGAAGCAGAGAATGTGTGTGCGTTCGGCGTGTCTGAGGAATTGGCGTCCTAATCCGCGATTAAAGTGCGGCGCCAAGCCAGGCAGGTCAGTTATGCTCAGCTGTGAATGGTCATCGAATTGCACGGTGCCAATGCCAGGACTGAGCGTTGTGAATGGATACGGCGCAATTTTAGGCTTTGCGCGCGAAAGGGCAGTCAATAAAGTAGATTTTCCAGCATTCGGATATCCGATGAGTCCAACATCTGCAACCAATTTGAGCTCCAATTTATATGTCAACGATTCCCCCCGAAATCCTTCACTGCAAACGGCTCGAGATCGGTTCCTAGCAGAGGCTAGGTGTGCGTTTCCGATGCCACCTCGACCACCCTGCGCTGCCAAGAAAAAATCCCCATCCTCATGCAAGTCGACAAATCTGGGCGCGTAGGCCGTATTGATGACCTCATCATCGGGTTGTTGTTCTTCCAAATTCAAATCTCCATTTCCTGGAAAAACGGATTCTGGAAAATTTGAATTATTATTTTCAACTTGGCAAAAAAAATTTTCACCGTCGTCCGGAGGCGCTGCTGCACATCGCTCGTCCAGCAGTTCTAATTGCTGAGATCCATCTTCAGGTGAAAACGGCATCGATTCAGATGGCATTGCCGGAATTTTTTTCTCTACGTGACACCGACGGCCAAAACTCTCCGGTCCGTTGCTATCCTCTTTTTCTTCCACACGTTCAGGCTTTGGGACAACTTCAGATATGCTGGTCCCAAGAGGAACATGGACGTAGATAGACTCTCCTTTTTTGCCGTTTTTTCTACCCTTGAATCCAGCCCCACCGGAACGGGCTCGCCATGAAGGCTGAATAAACGATAGTGACGGTTTTAAGCGTCCACTCGCCACAAAAACCACATCCCCCCCATCCCCCCATCCCCTCCATCGGGCGGTCCACGCTCGACTCGGTTGTCACGATAGAAAGTACATGCGCCGCGGCCGCCGTCTCCGCCGCGTACACGAACACGGAGACTGTCTTTAAATGGGCACTTCTTCGCAAGGCCAGGTATCGACGGGTCTTCCGGCGGAGTCGGTAGGGCAGGGTAGACCGTCGTGACCGAACTCGGAAACAAAATCGACGAAACAACATCAAAACGATCAAAAAACGGTTGGTCCAATTTGAGGTTGTTTTCTTTTGCAAACTGCCTCTAAAAATAATCACAAGCCACGCAAATGATTTAGAAATTATTCAGTCACATATCGCCCATGTCAGAGAGAGTTCAAACGCGATCAGTTAACAACACAATATCTTGGGTCAAAATTGTTCTTAAAATCAAAAATTTTGGCATTTTTTCAAAAATAAATAAAATGAAAAGTCAAAGTTATAAAAAAATAACACACGAACAAAAAGTCGTTGCTGATATTATATGTGCACGCGTACCAACCCCTCGTAATCCATAATTTCCACCGTTTTTCGATCAGCGCTCAGATTTCTTATTGCAAAATCCCACGCCTTCTTAGATTCTTCGATTGTTTCTCTATCATCTTCATTCTCACCTTGTTCAGGGTCCAATTTTTGATTTTTCGTCAGACGTGGCGCTTCATCATGTCGGTCAAGCATACGTCCATCAGCCAGAGGCACTCTCGTGCTCTTTTTCGCCGATTTTAACTTTCTGCCGACAAGTAGCGATGATTTTGAACGCTTTTTGGGTTTTTTCAGAGATTTTCGAAATTGCTGCTGGATCTTACTTATACTCTCTTCGAGATCATCATCAGAGGAACTCATGCACACAGATCTGTCGTCATTACTCGGTGAGGAACATACAGGCTTGGAATGTGCTGATTCTGGGATGATCTCGTCGGCGGACTCTATATTGAACAAGTTTCGAATCTGCTCTTCGAGATCGACGTCTTTCGCCTTGACGGAGAAACAGGCGTTCCTCTCTTCGCCATCGCGTGGGAGGCGGTGCGCCGGATCGGCCGATCCCGGAGACTGGCAACTGTGATAGGCGCAAACAGCGAGCGGTCGATGAGAATTCAACGGTAGAAATGAGAGTGGCAGACGAACCGTCGACGGTAGAGCTGGAAGGGGCGCGCTTGAACATTGTTTGTGAGAGAACGAGGAGGGTAGAGCAGCTGTTGCTGTTGCTGATGATGATGAAAAGGTGCGAGAACAGAAAAATCGTTGGTTGGGAGGTTGGAAAAAAAAAGACAGCCTGAGGTTGAGTGGAGAAGAGAAAGCGTGACAGAGAGGCCGATTACATGGTACGAGAAGCATGATACAGAAAGAAGAAGTGTGAGAGATTATAGGAAAAAAGAGGGCGGAAGGAGCATACACATACACAATAGTGTATGGACATGATAGGTGTACACACAATTTTATAAGCATGGTTTGTATGGGCTGAATAGCGGTGGAAACCACCCGCTTTTTATAAAAAAGATTGGGGTTTGGCAGTGAAGAGAGAGATATGCTGTGTTTTTTACGCCGTTGTTTGTGAGACTTGTCACGTTCATCCTCTCCAGACCCAATTATAAAAGAAAGAAAATCGGAATGGTGTCAAGATTTCGAAGAAAACCTTCTTCACATACAAGAGGGAATCAAGCGCTGCTCGCGCGCATATGAGACGTATGTGTCTGATGCAGAGACACACACACCGCACGCTGGTTCGAGGTGTCTAGCGGAACGGCACTTCTTGCTCTCTCCTAGAGATTATGAGTTATTTTTATCGAGCGAGATTGAATTGATACACAAACTTATCTTTCCTCCTCTGTAACCGCCTTTTTTTTTTTTCGTCTTCTCTTTTTTGAAGTTGGAGCCTCTCACATTCGACATGGCCATTGAGGCTTTCAGCCCATATGCTTCCCTCCCGGTTGCTTGATATCGGTTCGCGTTTCTAAGCTGCTCGTTCTTTTCGTAGTCGACCGACTCGTCGATATAGTTGTTTGAATTAGCTTTCTTGCTCACCGAATCGTTGAGAATTTGCTTGGGTTTTTTCGACGACAAGACGTAAAATTGTGAAAAATCGCGACTAAAAGAACTCCTTTGATCATTAAGACGTTTCTTCGACGGCCGGCTGGTTATCAGCCCGTCCGCTTCGGCCAGATTCAATGTCACATCGCTCGGCACTGGCAGACGACCAGCCTTCTCGGCACTGGAGATGGCAGGCGCAGCATCCGTATTGGACGGCAGCCCAGTCAATTGATCTGTCAAGGAGGAGGAACCATTCAATTCTGAAGTCGAAACCTGGACGAATCCCGCGTCTGCATTGGGAGACGTCGTCATCTCTTCAACCTTCTTCGCCTTTTTAGACGATGACTTACGGGCAGCATCTTTGCTTTTGGGCGCATGAGGCACCTTCCTATCGCTGGAGACGCCAACAGACGTGATCGGCGTGTTTTCTGTCAACTTGTCCATTGGTTTCGAACGGCGTTTCTTAGCGGCGGCAGTGTCTCCTCCCGAATCCGGAAGTGCCTCCTCCTCTTCATGCTGCTGCTTCAGGCGATCATCTTCTTCGGTGGCGACAAACTCTTCGCCGACAGACTGCGGAACATCGGTGGTTCTGGGCGCACCCAAACTTCGCGTTACCCGATTATCACTCAGAAGGTGCTCCCTCATGCAACAGGTGTAGAACTCGTGGAGCGCCAAAAGCGTAATAGGCGGGGAAGTGGTCGACTTGGAAAGAGAAGGTCGTCAGCGAAGAAGGGGTAAAAAAAAAAAGAGCAGCCCGCCTCCGAGCGATCATCATCATCTTTCTCTATCTCTCTCTCTCTCTCTCGAGAGAGAGAGAGAGAGCCTGTTGTTTTTTTTTTTTTTAAGAAATGAACCAATCTGAGGAGAGTGAGAAATGATACGCACATACGGGTTCGAGCGTCGCCTCTTTGATCAGAGCCTTAAGCGTCTTGCGCAAGCGAGCCATTTTCAGGAAATGGGCCACAAGTTGGAAAACTTCCGGATCGATCGGCATACCGGGTGAATCAATTTTCTTTTGTTGTTTTTCGAAACGGATGATGCCCATTATTACGATGGCGATGAGAAGTCGAGAGGAGACGCCGTGGTGACGGAAGTGGGAGTGGTTTATTCTCGTGACAGGGTGTGTGCGTGCTCTCGAGTACGACAACACTCTTGGCTTCCCCAATTGCGCAGACAACCCCA
>CAXIEJ010000068.1:0-11754 GCA_964023215.1 Eledona agricola
GGCGATTTAGAAACTCAAGAATTTATGCGACTCATATTAAGCACCTACGGAAACCTTTGCCGTCCTTCTTACCTCTTTCTGGAAGAGTCTTCCAATAACAACAACTCTATCAGTCGTGCGGATGCAAGTATAGACAACTTTATTCAAAAGCATCCTCCCAGCGACAAAAAAAAACTGATCGAATCTCCTCTTTTTCGATTTCATGATAATCATCATCATCTTAATAATAATGGCGGCAATAATCAACCACGCTCTTCTCCTTCTCGAGGTGGATTGAATTGTAGTGGTGGTCGAAGCGCGGCCGAGCAAAAACGTCCGTCACTCTGGTTCTCAATTCTGATAGATGAACTCGCCAACGGATTCGTAACGTGGAATTGTCCGCTATATAAATTAGCGACAAAATGGATCCACATCAAAAATTTACTGTGTATTTCATTTTTGGAATTTTACACTCAGCTTTTACGTCATATTCTCCATTTGGATCAGAAGAACTCCGGTGCGAAAGGAAACTTCCGGGTTCTCATTCTCAATCGCATTCCACGTATTTTCAAGTGCATGGAATCGTACCGACAGTCCAGATTGTTTCCAGATATGGAAAATGGGCTTGGACAGACAAAAAAAATCAATGACGTGGCGGTCGCACTTTTCAATCAGATGACGACAAAGTCTCGACTGCATCATGATTCAGACGAATGTTTTCAACACCAGACATCAGAAGAGCGAGATTCATCTGTGGCATTGCTTATCGAGCTGACAGAAGCATTGCACATTCATCAAGTTGTCGAAAGTCAAACACTCTCCAAATTGCTCCAAATGGGGTCATCGTCGACGACGTTTTCGAGCGTCGACAGGGTACTCCCACCCCTGAAGGATGGTCTGATGGTACACGAGATGTTTCTCCTGTCGGAATGTAATGCATATAGCGCCGAAGGTCTGAACGTCATTCAGGGGAAAATATTAGCAAATCAAGAGGGAGACAGATTTGTGCCGATTGTTGAGGAACTGGTTGAAGTACTGCAGCGGGAAACGATTAGACAGGACTGGATTGTGAACACTTTATTGAAAATTGATGTTCAAGAAGAAATTCTTGTAGACGACGAATTGGCATTCATTAATAATAATAATAATTCAGAAGAAAATAATCATCATCTTCGAAATTTGGTTCAAATTCCAAAATACGTTTACTTATATCCCCGACTCTGTAATCAAAACATCCTATCAACCATACTGAGTCATAATTGGCTGTACAAAATGGTCCACGACACAACACGTATTCTAATCCAGTACGGACACTCGCGCACGCCGGAGGCGCACCAACGATTTTCTTGCGCCTTTTTGCTGTTAATCCAAACGTTTAATTTGGCTCAAATTCGTGTGAATGCGACGAACCGACGCACAGTTCTCGAAGCGATGCACGCACAAATCAACGGCCATCAGCAGCATCTGTTGGATAAAGGATGCGTGTTGGAAAAGATGGCGTCTCTTGACGGTCCGCCTTACTATCAAGACGCGAACTACGATTGTTTAGACTGGCTTGTCGACTATTTGAATGCCTATTCAGTTTCTATGCGATGTGACACGCAAAGCGAAAAAGTTCTTCAATGGGCGTTATCAGATGCATGTGAACATCACTCCCAAGAAGTCTACTCATTGCAGAGTCCATGGGGATTCATAGGGAGCATCGGGTGGATACTCAATCTGTTCTTCGCCAGAATAACAGCCACCCATCGAGAAAATGCGGAACGGTTATTTCTCGAAAATTTAAGAACACTACAATTTCAATGCTCTTATTTGGCACCTTTGATCTTTCAGTGGGTGGTTCGCGAGGGACTGTGTGGCACTGAGAGACAAGAGGTGTGGAGTCGGCGGATCGAGATGCTGACTGGCATGCTGTTGTTCGATGCGGATGATGATCGATTGGAGAGATCACTGGAAACACATGTCAAGGATGTCATCAGAATGACGGTTCGCGAAGCGACGCGCCAACTTTTGCCGATGGGCCTTTTTTGTCCCAATTTTTTGAAGTTTTTCGAAACGGCGTCCAATGCGGCTTGTTTTTTAACGGTCAATTACAATCCGGACGCACCTCCTCAGGACAGCACGCTGGAGACTCACTTAACTTTTTTGTACCAATGCGCCTTGACGTGCGAAGACTCACCTCTCCCCTGCGAGTCATTTCGTGTCATTTGCGCCCAGATGCGCAGTCTAACGCCACTCCAATTTGCCCAATTGGTTGTCCAAAAAACCATGTCCGAGGCTCGGAACAACCCAGATCCAACATCCACCACCAACTCGCATGCCGTGCGCGCCGCCGAACTCGGTGGATACATCCTTGGCTCAACACTTGGCAAAGACGGCTTTCCACTCTGGTTCGACCTCGTCATCACAACGCTCCTTCCAACCCTCTCTGGGCTCGTCGAATCTCAAATTCTGGCCTATTTCACTCTCTCGTTCGTGCTGCATGCA
The DNA here is from genome assembly GCA_964023215.1 of Eledona agricola. NCBI lineage: Eukaryota > Metazoa > Arthropoda > Insecta > Coleoptera > Tenebrionidae > Eledona > Eledona agricola. The sequence goes on from CAXIEJ010000068.1 coordinate 2,467, forward strand.
CGTATTCTAGATTCGGTCGAAAAGCGTACGATGATGCACACAGAAAGCGCGGCATTTTTTTCCCTTCACAATTTCTACGAACTTCTCCTCGAAATTTTAGAAGGCGAGCGCTCAACGATATTCGGTTCACGCTCATCGGCGGTGGCGGAAACCCACTCGAGCCATACTCACTTCATTCACGCCTTCCCACTCGCCTTCTTTCAGCTAGCTTCCGAGTTTCCCGGGCTCATCACACTCTTTGAAGATCTCACGCCCGCCATTTTGGAAATGCTTTCCCTCTGGGGATTCGAGTGCTACGCCATCCAAGGTATCCTCGCTTGTTTTACTGTCGAAGAGGAACACAATAATGGACGCCACCAGCACGCCACTTGTTCCGATAAACCAGCTTGCAAGGGAGACTTTCTCGAACAACTTTGCCTCTATGCCAGTTCCCTTCGACAGCAGTTTGTTGCATCACCATCAGACCGTGACACACCCGAAACGGACGCCGTTCCACTGGAGATTATGGAGTTTGGAGACGAAATCGCTTGATGCAGCCCCTGTTTTTCCCCCCACGCTTTTTGCTTATAGGATGGAAAATGCTATATTTGGTCCGACCTGGTTTTTTCTGAACATATCTATGGGGCATTCAGCGTCACACCTAGATAATTCAGACAAGAAGTGACATGAAAGCGAGGCAAGTTCGACGTGTTAGATTTCGAAAAAAATAACGTCGGTAAAAAGTCTATAATAGCGTCATTATTTCTTTGTGATATTGCGCGATAAATGGCTTCTCAAGAACTGCGCTTTTCGCTGGCTGAACGCACCCCCCAAGGAATCAAGTCGACCGGGGACAGCGGTGAGACCATCGCAATCGAAGATGAGAAGAAGGTCAGATGCATCTTGGACGTTATCCACAACACAAAGGCCGAAGACCACCACGGCAAGACTGACTGGTACGCGCAGTAGGCGAGCAGAAACAGCGAGATGGGAGAGCTGGCAACGCAAGAGAGTGAAAAGGTCGCGCCATAACCACCACCTACTGAAAATGGGGGAAGGAAGAGGGTGTTTTATACGTGTGCATGTCCCCTCTTTTCTTTGTCTAATCGACTTTTTTTTTTAAGGATTCTGTTAGGATATAGCAAACCAGACTTGAAGAGTCTCAAGTTGCTGGGCCACGGATCTGGTGGTCTCAGCGAGCTCCGATCTCAGTCGTTTCCAGAAGACTCGGTAGTCTATGCTCTCCTTCGAATCTTGGACAGCAGTGATGATGTGGTGACGACTCGCTTCAACTACATCACCTGGGTCGGGGAAAAAGTCAGTGCGATTACCAACGCTCGAATTGGTGTCAAAAAAACGCCCGTTACGAAACTCATTGGCCATTATTCGGTAGAAACGTTGGTTTCTAACGTCTCTGAACTGTCTGATGAGAACGTCCTCGGACGCATCCAGGATGCCTCCGGGTCACGCTCCAAGGTCAAGGAGTACCAAGCACCGCCCAAAGCAGCAACATCCAAACCACCACAATCCAATGAGAGCTCTGCCTTCAGCTTCGTCCCCAAGGGCCAAAAGGACCAACTCCACGTTCAAGATGATCAGACCGCTCGAGACATCATCAAGTCCGTGCGATACGGCACCAACGGCCTGAATTGGGCTGTTCTGACCTACACCTCTCTCTCCTGCTTGACGCTCAGCGCCAAGGGGACCGGCGGACTTGCCGAACTCAAATCCTCTGCGCTGAAGAACGACGAAGCGGCCTATGTCTTCCTTTCGGTCGACCAAACCATCGACGCTACCGTCATGAGACGCTTCATCTACGTTCGATGGATTCCAGACGGTCTCTCGAATATGAAGAGAGGAAAGCTCACCCCGCACAGAGGATTCGTCGAAGACTGGCTTGCGCCTTACCACTTAAACATCAACGCGACCTCTCCATCTGAACTCACCGATGCAATCATCTCGGAAAAAGTGGAGGTTCTGGGCGGCAAATAGGACGCGCAACAACTCTCTCAGAGAAGGATCTACGGGGGAAAAAATATGTGTAGGCAAAAAGACGGTGCAGATATAAAATAATAGAGAGTGAGCGAGAGTGATTTTGTCTATCATCCTTCTTTACCACCAAGTGTCGGGCGTACATGTGCTTTTCAAAGTTCGTACGCGCGCACGCTCAGGAGGAAAGGATGGGGGAAAAAATACCCACATAGACACACCATCAAGATGATGGAGGGAGAAGATATTTCGTTCATTACATCTTCTATACATCCCTTTCGGCGCGCACATACGTACTCTCTCCTCTCGCAGATTGTGGCCGTTGTGTGTGCGTAATTATGGTTTCCACAAAACAGCTCTCTATTTTCGACGGCAACTCGCGCAATGCCACGCGCTTTTTCAGTTAAAGTCAGAGGGGAGAGGGGTGCGAGCTGCACGCAGACTACCCGTGCTCGATCTCATCGCTCGATCTGATAAAAGAGATGGTGCCACGAACCAAGAATCACTTCTTTTGCGCTCTTTGTCAGGGAGGCCATATGTGAAACAGAGGTTATCTCTTTTTCGTCAATTCATGCGACTGTGGTGTTTCCGAATGGCGTGGCGAATATCCTGCTTCCTCAAGAACACGCTTCACGATCTCTTCAGAAATCTCTAGATGGGATGGACGCAATGTGCTGCTGCCGCTGCTTACAGGATTGATGTGGAATTTTCCCAGCGTCATGAACACACACCGCTTGATAAGGGGCCTGAGCCAATTCTTCAGCGATGCCTGGCTATCATGTCGGACGGAACGATTTGCTCTGAGTTTTGAATTCGTTGGCACTTCACTGCACCATTCACTGAGCCGTTGCATACACAAAAAGTTATATGACGGTTAGGATTGTGTAAAAGCATGGACAAGAGAAAAAAGTGAGATGACGCGCGTACAATTTTTTGTAAAAGCGCTTTTCAAAGTCTATTTCTTGACGCGCGTTGTTTTCCACGAGGTCGACTTCCGGGCGTGGGTCCTCAACAGCCCTCTTATGAGAAACTCCCGGAATAGGAGGGCAATCTTGAACGAGAGTGGTGCGCGGCGGCGGGGTAAGTTGATTGCAAAAAAAAATAAAAAAAAATTGTACGGACTGCATGATGATGATGCGCGCGCGCACGTGCGTCCTGAATCGTACAACTCGACGCGATGTTGAACATGTTCAGCCGAGTTGAAACCTGAAGTAAGTTTTTCCCCCTGACCTGTCGAGTGACGGCAAAAGGGGTTCTTCTTGTCGACGTTTTGACAGCTCTGATAAATTCCCTTCGTTGATTCCTACTCCATCGCTTTCGATCTTCTTCAAGTCTATGCACCAGCTGTGCGAACTGAATTCTCAGGTCGTTACCGTGATCTACTCTGATATAGGTATCCGATGACTGTCCTTCTTTCTCTGACCACTCGGCATCAATCACCGTGGCGCTGCTGAAGAATGGCAGTCTCGGACTGTCGGTATCCAGATGAGGTGCGGGCATCAGACATCGGTGGATACCGAAGAGGTTCGGAATTGGGCTCTGTTCAAGACCTCACCAAAATTTAAAATAATGAGAATATCATCCACATCGCAAAAAAAAGTCTCAGAAAATTCTGATAATTTGTACTTCTGGAATAATAGATAAATGACAGTTGAGAGTGATAGTCGATAGTTTTTCAAAACGCAAGTCATTTTTTTTGTACCATGAATACTAATCCGAATCTGGAAACCATGATGGAAATGGGCTTTCCCAAGGAACGAGCGCAGAAGGCTATTTTCTTCACCGACAATAAGAGCATCGATGAAGCTGTTTCTTGGTACGTCGCATCCAGCGAGTTCTTTTTTTTGTGCTCAGTGCGTACGAGACATGTCACGCACATATCGATGCGGTCCCGGGATTGGCCCTTGCAGGCAGCACTGACGTACCTCGAACTGGGCAATAAAACGTCTCGTAGGCTGGTCGAGCATCAAGGCGACGCGGACATTGACGATCCAATAACGAGTACGCCGCCACTTGCACTGAAACTTTCTATGATTTTTCCCTTCATGTGTGTGTGTGTGCGTGTCTCACCTTCCCTTCTCTCCGTTCGATTTTTGAGTTAACGAGGCCGACATGGAGAGCGAGAAGAAACCATCCATGACACAAGAAGAGATCAATGAATCGGTTAAAAGGTGTGTGTGTGTGTGCATTTGGCAGAGGATCCAAGTTTTTTTGTTCGCTGAGCACGTTTGTTTCGCCGCACAGATTGAGATTGAGAATTCAGGCACAGGAGAAAAAAAGAGAGCAAGAAGAACAGGACAGACAGCGGGCGGTACGTTTTGCACACGAAAGAGGGGAAAAGTTCAAGAAAAAGTTCAAGATTTTGTGTCTAAGATGATGATGGATTTTTCTAGATCCAGAGGGAGAAGGATCGTCGAGCAGCGGGCATCAAGGCGAAGCAAGTTGCTGACGAGCAGAGAGCACTCAAGGACAAGCTGGAAACCGAAAAAGCGCTGCTCAAAAGAGAGATGACAAGTTGTACCTGGAAAGGTTACGAAAACAATCAAAGAAGACAAAGAAGAGCGACTCTTCCGAAACGGCAAAGCAGTGGTTCCAGATGGTGGAAACTATAACAGCATTCGTGAAACGGCATCGGCCAGGAAAGCGAACGAATTCAGGAGCAAAGATGCGGAAAGTTATGGCTAGTCGAGCATCTCTGTGCCTTGAGATTATTAGGTTACAAATAAAACCAACTTTTCAAACACCGCTCACCGCGTGCGACAGAGAGAGAGCGCAGGAACTAACTGTGTGTCTTCTCGCGCGGACTATATCTCTTATCTTCAGACAGAAGAGGGAGAAAAAAAAAAATGAACTTTTTTTTTTTGAATATAAAAGAGGGTCTCCATCACGCGCGCGTCACAGCAGCTCTCCCCTTCAACGACCCCTTTTTAATAAAAAACGTCTGATTTCCTTCCTCTCGGTTGTTTTACCGCCCTTCCCTCTAGGTTGCGCCCATCACAGTGTTTCAAAATCCTCGCTCTCTCTCTTCTTATGTCTCCTTTTCGAGCCTTTTTTTCTCCCAGAATGCTTCGATGCGAACACGTCTCTGCTTCCCGCCATTGAGCGAGGATCTGCACGCCTGCCGGTTCGGTCGAAAAGATGCACCGCGATCTCCTCTCGAATGCCGCCCCCTTTTTCTTGGCCAATGTGGAAAAAAATATAGTACGGCCTTTCTTTGTTTTATTAATCCCTTGAAGTTTGTTTCACACGTGCGCAAAACAAAAAGAGAATCATTTGCGCGTCTTTTCCCATTTTCGTTGATTTTTTAGACAAATTCTTCGGTTTTCTCCACGGCCAGAACGGCGCACGTTGCCCACTAATATATGAGGGAAGGCGAGCATGGCGCAACATATATCTCTGCAGAGGTCGACAAAAAAGAGACACGCTGCCTTCCCAGATCGCGCGCGCGTAGAAAGCGCATTTTTGAGCGCGAATTTTTTTTTCTCGCTGATCCGCTCTGCCACGTAAAAAAACCACCATGATTGACGATAAAAAAATAGATCGGAAAGGAGGGATCTCTCTCTTTCTCTACTTTGCCGAGAGAAAGGGGAGCGAACTCGTTCTCATCCTACGGGAAAATTCCGACCCCTGTCCGAGTTGAGCTTTCTAAAAATGCCTGGTTTGAGTTTTCTCCGGATTCTTTTGACGCTCAATAGAGATGCGCCGCAGACCCAAAGCAACGTCAGAAGTTCTTGAGTTTCGCCTTCGAAGGTGCTGGTCGAATGCGATACGATCGCCATAGAGAACGAACATCTTTATCGGTGCCAGTTTTTCCGGAGAGGGAGTTAGGTGGTCGGTTGTTGCCTTTGAACACGTTCACTTTGATGATAGTACTATTGCTTCTTTTCATCCCGACGTTGTCTTGGGCGTCTTGTGAAGGTCTTGGAAGGGGTTTGACGCTGCTTTCTCGGCGCATAAATGGGGAAGCCGGAGTAGGACTGCCAGCCAGAACCAAGTTGACTTGCAGGATTTGCGTCGTTCCAGATAAAACAATTGCAAACATTTTCCAGACGGATCGATGAGAATGTCAACTTTGATGTTCAAATTCACTTGCCATGTTCTGCATTCTCTGACGCTCCCCTTGGCGATCAAATAGGCCTGACTTTCAACTTTTCCAGTTCCGACTGCACTCGCTGAAGCTGTTTGATTCGATTGTAGTGCAGGACGTTGACAAGGTCCGGCAATAAGAAGATAATGTTGACGCGCACACTGTTCAACGCATTCAAAAAAATACGTTTCCTTGTTGTCGATCGTCAATAGTTTTCTGTTTTTTAACAAAAATGGAATGACTCGAGGCGAATCACAAGCGAGGATTATGTGAGAATAAGCTGAGCTTTGAGCATAGCCTATGATTTGCTTGAGAAGGTCGGCTTCATCTTCCGGTTTGCGCTTGACGCTCCCGACCGTCTTGGTGACTTCCTCGAGCTCGCTGGCGTTGATGAGGCTTTCACAGAAGCTACGCACATCAGCGATGCGTTGAGTGATGAAATCATTCACCTCTCGGTCGTAATCCAGCCAAAATCTTGTTTTCGACCTGTTCGTTCGCGATGCATTGCAAGAGACGAAGTGATCGGCAGAAGGACCTCCACGACATCCGGAGAGAGGGCGGTAGGCTGAATCTTGAACGAAGCCGGTTGAATGATGCTTGGACAAATGAATCGCAAGAATAAGAGGACGGAAGCGCGTTGCCAGTGTCAGGAAGCGATTGCCAACCTTTTCTTTAAGCGTGCCCAGCGTCAAACGTAGCTCATTCGGAAAGAGAGACCGACTGGATTTTAAATGTGTCAAGAGCAATTCAGTCTGGTAGAAAATAAAATCAATGCTCGTAGACAGATGTTTCCTTCTTTCGGGACCAACTGCACACACCCTTTCTATCAAGGGGCACACCGTTCCTTTCAAAAACCTGACCCCTTGACTGCTCAAAAACCGATGGTACAACAAACTAATGGTAAAACTCTCCAGGCGAAACAATGCAGATGGACTTTCGGTACGCTCAATTTCGAGATCAACTGCCCAGTCGAGTAATTCCTGTGATTTCCCGAGAATTTGGTAATATTTAAAAAAAGTACGAACAACTTCGTTTTCTTTTTTCAAGCCACTTCCAAGAACGTCGTAGAGATCTGCGGCGACCTTGAACCCAAAAGTGTCCAACTTCTGTATATCAAATCGGTCAGTTATCTTGTGTGTCATTCGGTACCGGCTGTAAAGCGGCGAGATGCGCGCGCGCGTCGACCGGCACGCATAGCTCTCTCTCTCTCTCTCCTCCGTCTCTATGTCGTCTACACACACGCGCGCACGGTGCAACACAACAAGAATACTCGTCGATTCTCTTTTGGAACCCCACCCCTACTACCACTCTACTCACTACTGTGCTCCCCATCCGCTCCGTCATCACCTTGGTCTGGAGCGTGTGCCATATCGTGTGGCCTCTATCATCCAAACTGCACACAACTCAAGCAGTCTCACCCATGCGCGCAATGCAAATTACGGCGAGACAAACGGTAAAGTCGACGCTGTTATATTATTCTCACACATACCTCTAGCATAGACTTCAAGTCAAGTTGACGCACAGGGAATTTAATATCGTCAAAGCCGAGACCTAACTTTTCACGGAATTCATTCATAGAAAATCTACCGGACGAATATAAAAGGCCGACTGTTATTTCACTTTCTATGGTCAACGAGAATGCATCCGACGACAATTAATTGCTAAAATTTTTTGTTTTGTTTTTGTACACAAATATATAATATATATATATGTATGGCACCGCCTATAAAAAAATCCATGTAACCGAGCCGCGAGTATGAGAGGACACGCTCCTCCTCGTCGCATAATACCAGGCTAAGGTCGTGAGAAAAACACCACGCGTTATCGAAAAACCCATGCGGACGCGTTTCTTGCAAAACAATTAATTTGGTTTGGGCAGTCTTGCGCATCCATAGGACTCCAACCATCCGGAAATAGATGCAAAATCTAGCTGTGTGTATTCTGTATGAACGACTTCGCTACACAAATGCCTCTTCGCACAGCAGGAAAGCCGGGACAAATTCTTCAACCGTTTGTGACAGTTACACAAAAATGCAACTTTTATTTACATGGCAGTTAAACCAGTTTCAGAGGTGCCTTGTTGGGCCAACTTCCTTTTCAATGAGGGCGGTAGGTGAGGATCTTCCCAGCGTAGAGTAGAGGTCTTATTTCTTTGACCTTTTGGAGCGGCCGTATCCAGGCCGATCAATTTTGTGTAATACTCCACGTCAGGAACGGTCTTAATGCTCCACATCATGCCCAAAGGCTGTGCGGAGTTGAGCGGAGATATATCTGATCGGTGATATCCACCGGCCGTTCCATAGCATCCTTCGCTGACTCTGAAAATCCCGCCGTAGGAATGAAAAGGCTTGTTGTACCGGTCGTGATAACTGTGTGCCAATTGCCATTTTTTGGTTCTCAAGTCAAAGAATCGAATCCACGGGACGGCTCGGTCTTCGTGCATGCCGCCCACCACCATAAGTCGGCGGTCCTCTGTGGCGACAACATTAGCACCCCATGTCGATGGGAAGGTGCTGGGCACATATTCAGTTTCCCAACTATCGGTGTTTACAATCAAAACACAAATTCCTTGAGCTGTGGGATAGTGAAAGTATAGTTCAGATTCGTCCAAAGACTTGCAGATTTGAACAGTGCCATCTGTAATCCAGTCACTCTTTTCAGATAAGCCAGTCTCAGCTGAACTGGGGAGATAGACAGGGGGCAGCGGAGAGATTGAAACAGGAAACCAAGTATAGTTTTTCTTTTTATAATTCCACTTCAGAACGAGTAGTTCATACTGTTTTTGGTCGATTGATGAAACACCTAGCACGAATGCATTTCCTTTCACAGAAAATGGCGTGAAAGCAATCAGCGGAGGCGCCTCAAGGGATACATATTTGTCTTGACTTAATTCTGAAATTTTTGACAACCAACACTTATTTCTTTTCGCATCTATCTCGGTTTGTGCTGATCGAGACATGGTGAAGAAGACAAGACTTTTGTCTCGCAGACTGGCTGCCTTAACCATGTTGTTTCTCCCAATGCGCTTGTAGAATGTCTTTGGCATGCTAATTGATTTCATATAGGTGTACGTACGAAATTCCGGCAGCAACTTAAACAGTTCAATTCTTCCGTGGGGCGGCATCATGCAAAGATAGTTGTTGGATTTGACCGACCAAGTCGACGGCGTTGTCACTGAGGGTCCGGTGGGAAAGACCAAGTCCAATGTGACAGTAGCGTCTAAACTGTGGATG
>CAXIEJ010000069.1:0-50895 GCA_964023215.1 Eledona agricola
TTAGGGTTGGTCTCTATCCCATAGGATTGATCTGCAACAATCAGTGTAATAATAAATAGCACATGGTCAGAGGGACAAAGTCTGTGTAATTGATGTAAATAATACAATCACAATTCAACAACTCGCGCAAGAGGGGGTTTTTAAGTTTAACCCCCTCACACCCGAAAGGACCGCGCGTGCTTCATGCTGCGGTAGCACGGTAAACACAATAGGCTATCGCAACCTCCTCCCAGTCGTGCCCTCCCCGAAAAAATCGAAAACACGTGACGAACCTTAAAATGCATCGATACAAGAGCAAAGGCAAAGCACTTCAAATCTTGCATCAAATAGTAAAAGGATCTTAGTCCGGCGAAATCTTCTTCGTTACGGACTTCCAGTAATGACCCGATTTCAGCAGTCTTCCGAAAAAAAACACAATTAGCAAACAGCAGATAAAAAGCTAAGGGCAAAAAAACGGGCAAGTACACTAAAGGAAGTATGAACGTCGCCAAGAATAACTTCAATCTCTTGCTTTCCTCGAGAAGTAGGCTCAGGCCACGTTACATCATCCAACCTTGAATCGCACGAGGAAGCCACCTCTGTCAGCAGAACTTCAAATGCACTGAATTTTTACAAAGCGTACAAATTCTCACGTACTCGACAATGTCACTTTCCTCGACGATTCTCTTAACCTCCTTGATAACACTCTCAGAAACGAACACTTGAGACGCCTTGCTGGTTAGGAAAAAAAACAGACACCCAAAGATAAGAGAGAGAGAGATACACGTGGGAACAATGCGCATCTCGGACACGCGCACAAACATCATACTCTCTTTTCGAATGATAGCTTCACGCTTGTAGTGCGAATTGTTGACATAGCGAAGCTTGCCATTAGGCTGAAACTCAAACTCTAAAAACTCGTGACCATATTGACCTCGACGCCCAACACTTAAATACGTTAAGGAAATACACAAAGTCGATCCAACGATTCCTATACGACGCGCGCAAAAAAAACACAAAAGTATACAGAGAACCTCTCTGTTTTTTACCCCCAGATGATATTCATCGTATAAAAGGATACAAACAGCGGACATAAAAATCATCCATGTCTCAGACAAGAAAGACCACAACTTCTCTGATGTTTTTTTATTGAGTGAACACTGTGCAACTGAGAGTTAGCCGAGAGCAAAGTCGAAAATACAGATGCCATAAATGAAAATGTTATATTTGCATATGACAGACACCTCAGAGTATCAACTTCAGCATAAATGCATGCCCGGATGGTGAGTTTCAGAGACAAGCTCCGACCATCCGTAAACACGCTCAGAAGAGGAGTATCATCTTCGGAAGCAAATGACAAAAAACCCTACTGTGCCGGACTGTTTTCTACCTACATTTTGCCACTAACAAACAAAGCGAGAGGTTTAGTATACTGCCGGTAAGACAGACTAAAAATGACTGCAGGAAAAAATGCTCAGAAAAAAAATCTTCCACATTTGTATTCGGATATATACTTGTCACAGATTGTTTCTTCATCATTGCCTAATAATATCTCCGATGCACCCTCCTCCGCCTACGTCGTCTCCCGCTACAACAGAATGAACGGGCACAGGACCAGATCGGGATGCAGCATAGATTGAAGGACGGGATAGGGATAGGGATGCACCAGTACCAAAACATACAGAGAGACAGTCTAGAATGAAAAATCTAAAACGAGTGAGAATAGAGTTTGATGCTTCCTGTCATGCGATTGAACACCGTTATACACTGGGACTCAGTAACTTTGGCTTGAAATTTGCGCTTTACTTAATCAAGTTCGATCATCCGGGGAAAGAATAGTCATCCTAGTCACACATCGGGAAAAGGTATAAAATAAATAAATACGCACTAGGAAGAAAGAGAAGAGTAAGGAAGAGAGACCATGTTAAGACATGATTCACTTAAAACACAATGAAAAATCAACGCGTCACGATACGATTAATCTGTTTTTTTTAAACACAATTAGGCGTGTAAAAAAAAAAAAAAAAACATCCGACAATTGAGCGCGTACACACTTTCACATATTTTAACGCGCATATACAACACATATTACGTGCTTCGTAGTTTTTTTGGCCTGCGCGAAAAACACGGTGACCTACGTTTCTGATTTCACTTGGAATGCATGGCGTCATGTCGCTCACAGTATCAGACTAGTAAGTAGTGCAATATGAGAGATGATTCACCACGTGCGTCTCTTCTCACTGAGCGCTTGAGAGTCTCACGAATTGGTCGGTCGCCCCTCAGATGCGCCATTTCAGAATAGAGTATCTATGTGGGGTGAAATTCGACGGAAGCCAGAGATGTGCTTTCGTGTGATATGAAGCACGCTCTGCTTTTGGAGATTTTTTGCCAAAGTCTAACTTGATTCTCATTTTCAAAAGCCCATTGCCGGAGGCACGAGTAAAAGAGACGATACTTGCGCATGGCGATGAAGCAAGACTGGATGATGAAAATAAAGCAACAAACGCGAAGAACAGAGGGACTATCCCGTCAAGTCTGTTGAAAAAGATTTTAGAGCACTCGATGAAGATACCATGCTACGGAGAGAGAACGAACTGGAAGCCTCGAAAGCTAGGAGATTACGGCGATGGGGGGGCATTTCCGGAAATTCACATCCCGCAGTATCCGTTAGAGATGGGCCGAAACGTGTCGGGCCAAAGCACACAATCTCTGATTCCCATCACATGCGATGCACAGGGAAATGTCATGTATGACAGTATCGCGCGATACGGGCGTGCGCCGGGTTCAGTGGTGCATTCCAAGCCATGCGACATTATGGGTCGAGATTACGATGAAGAAGAGCTGTCTAGACCGGACCCAGAAACGTTGAAGCAAAACATCGAGCGGACGAAGAAGGCCGTCGAACAGAAGCTCGAGTCGAAATTGGTGCAGATGAATTGTAGTCGGGCGCCGGAAGGGACGACGAACCAAAAGACGCAGTTGATCCGCTACACATCTTCGAATCAAACCGCTAGTTTCAACTCCGGAGCGACGCAGCGGTTGATAAAGATAGTCGACAAGCCCGTCGATCCACTCGAACCTCCGAAATTCAAAGCTGTGAAAGCAGCGGGACCACCGGCGTCAGCGCCTGTGCCCATCCTTCATTCTCCCCCGAGAAAGGCGACGAAAGAGGAGAGAGATGCGTGGTTCATCCCCCCCAGCTTGTCTAATTGGAGCAATAGTAAGGGTTTCACGGTCTCACTGGACAAGAGACTCGCGACAGAAGGTCGAGGAAGTCAAGAGACCGTGATCAGTCCCAATTTTGCAAGGATTTCGGCAGCGTTAGATGCGGCGCAGGCCACGGCCCGAGAACAGATTTCCTTCCGCACGGCCGTCAGACATCAAAAACTCTTGCTGCAGCGCGAGCAAGAGGAGCGACAGGCGCGCGAAATTGCTCAGTTGGCGCGCTTGAAGCGCGCGGGTATTCGAGCTGAAGCCGAAGCGATGGAAACACTCGAAGAGCGTGAAGTTAGATTGGCTCGAGATTCCATACGCGATGAGCATCGACGAAAGCTGGAAGAACAGGAACGCATGGACAGAATGGGCGGCAAGGCGAAGGCGAATGTGAGGGAGCGGATGCTTCAAGATCGAGATATCAGTGAAAAAATTGCCTTGGGACAAGCGGTTCCTCGTGCGCAGGAATCTCTGTATGACCAGCGTCTTTTCAATCAGACGAGCGGCTTGGATCATGGTTTCATCAACGATGAGGATTACAACGCCTACGACAAGCCCCTCTTTGTCCCCGGAAGAGAAGAAGCCCTTTTCAAAGTGTCCAGACAGGGCGAGATCTACCAACCGACCTTCGGTGTAGATGACTTGAAGACCGACCGGTTCCGAGTCGATCGGCCCTATTCTGGGGCGGAGAGCACTTCTTCCGGTTCGCATCGTGCTGGTGGTCCAGTTCAGTTCGAAAGAGATGAGCAAGAGGCCAGGCAGCAGCTCAAAGACGCTAGGGAGCGCGAGAGATACATCGAGTCGCGAAAAGAAACATCTTCGCAGCAATCTCAGCGAGCGATGGCATCGGAGGACAACCCGATGAACGATATGCTTAACTTCATGATGGATGCCAAAAGCAGGCGAAGAGATGAGACAGAGGCTCCTAAACGAAAGTCCGCTGGAATCATGCATGCTGTAGCTGGGTCGAGCGGAGGCGTCGAAGATTACAAAAACAGCAAGAGATCAAAGATCAATTTTGTGGAATCGAGCAGTCACGAAAGAAGGAATCGATGATCGGACAAGCAGCACACAGGCAAAGAGCACATTGGGGAGGCCTCGCAGCGATAAAAGTAAACACGCTCTTCTGTCTGTCTCTCTTTAAAGAGAGAGAAAGACAGAGAAAATCTCGTACAAAAAACTTGAAGCTGTGTGTGTTACTTTTACTTTTGTACAGAGAGAACTCGAAATTAGACCGAATCCCTCTATCTCTCTAGCTTCAAGCGAGAGAGAGTGGGCACCCAAGGCGTCAAATTTTCAGGTCCGATGTGGCGCTTTCGATGAATGTCTATGTAGTATGGGGAGGGGTCAGGAAGCAGAGCGGTGCCGTGCAAGACAGAGTTGTACCGATAGAAAACGCGTTAATGGTATAAAACTTAAAAAATCGTACCGGACAGATTGACAGGAAAATTAGGGGGAGAGAAGACTACGACGTACGCACGGCTCTCCCGAAGGCTGCCAGAGGTGTTTTTAAGAGATAGGTCCTTCCCCCGTTAAGGTCCGCTAGAAGTTTGAATATAGTAAGAGATTCCGTGTTGCTCACTTTTGAATCTTTCGCTGATCATCCAACTTCAAAGCCGTTGAATCGTCTCGGGGTTCACGCTTTTGGATTCCAAGTGCCACTTTCTAACACGCTCTTCGACAACGGGCTGCATCAAATAGCAAATATATTCTTGGACAGCCATGTCGACTCCTAGTAAAATTGAAGGGTGCAGTTTTCTTATTGAGCGAGGTCGATTCTTAGCTCGGAAAGAAGCCGCCTCGAAAACAATATCCATCAACCTTTCGCTCGGAACAGGGATAGCAGAGTCTGGGGAAGATTGCTTTATCTCTGTGGCAGAAAACAAAGCACAAAGGTGAGAGATATCATAACGGACATTGAAAACGTTAAAAAAGAGGGAGGCGTGCATACGATGCTCGAAGACAAGTCTTGCATTGTCTAAGACTCTGTCTTGGTTGTACTGAACATCCGAAATTGCCTCACTTTTCCAGCGCTTTAAATAAGGAAAACGCCGCTTGTAAAAGAGCTTGGCACCGACGAGTTTTGGATGATAGCAAGAAGGTCGACTAGATATCAAAATCAACTCAGGAGGGTGGCACAATTAGATTACGCGCTGACGCCTCCATTCAGAGATAAGTGTGAAACAGTCGCAGAATTCGTACGAGATTGGATCTTCGGATTTGTCCATTGCCAAAGAAAATGAAAAAAAAACAACAATCGGGGGTTTTAAAAAAGAAAAAAAAAAAAAAAGAGAGGCCTGCCTCTCTCTGACTTGGAGCTTCGGCGGCGGCGGTGGACCGTGACAGCGCTCTCCCCTCTTTTTTTTTATGGGACAGGTCGTTGGACCCCCCTGTTTACGTTTATATTTAAAAAAAAAAATCTTGTCGTTGCGACTCATTTTTATGTCTCCCGAAGCAGCTCTCGTCTAGAAATCAGCGAATGTATATGCCAGAAACGGGATATTATGCACGCTGGAGATGTCACGGCAGAGAACGGTAACACCCTATATACAAAGGTGCAGCAAGAAGGGGACATGCACAAAGAGGTCGAAATACTCGAAAAAAAATAAATTCACATATAGAAGCGATGAAGTGCTACAAGACACCGGTTGGCATCCCCCAGGGTATCATCTCTCTCGGAGAAAAAACCTGAAAGTTGCTTCTTTCTTTTGAAGCAGGAGAGGACAGAGTTATGTGAAAACAAAACATCGGGTGTTTGGTGAAAAAAATTGTATTTTTCCTCCTCACCGAGAAAGTTGTTTGTCTTGGCATAAAAATAGCGCGGGCTTAATCCGCCGTTGACGCACGGCTCAGAAAAAAAGGCCATGAGCAACCAGCCGAACACTGGATTCTTTCAAAATGAACAGAAAGAAGATAAAGTGCCAGCTTTGTTGAAGCCAACAATAACGTCGAGATTGCGTAGCTTGGGAAGTCCCAAGTATAGCAGCAACTTGAACGTTTTGAAAAAGAAAGTACGCGCGCTATAGAACGTGCACGCCCAAAATCTGAGGAGGGATGATGATGCTAAGCTGACAGACGGGGATAATCCATTAAAGCCAACTTCCATATCATTTGTACCAAATATACCTATCGACAACAGAAAAAAACCGCTTTTGTACGTAAAAAAAATAAAGAACGCTGGCGAGATGCCACGAAGTTGGGAGAAGAACGCACGCGCGCCGCCTCACACACACACTGACTTTGTGATGCACATTGGATGGGGGGGTGGGCGATACGCAGGCCAAAGGACAATGTAAAGACGCCAGAGACGTGGCCGAATAAGGGAGGACCGGAGAACGCGGAGAGACGTCTGAACTTGCGGAGACCGCCGGGCATGTCCGGATCGACGAGACTGGGACGGGGCGGATCGCCGCCGATTGCGCAGGGACCATGGGCGCTTCCGAAGGGTATGGGAGGACCTCCATCTGAAGCACCACCTCCTTCTTCCGCGGAGACAAAACGCAGGCAATATCGCAAGGAGGACATCGCCCCGACGGCACAGTCGATGAACATCGACCCGCTCAACTTGAGACACCCGATCACGCTGCCGTTCATCGACCCATCCAAGATCAAGGCGACGCAGGAAGCCGAAATGTTGGACATGTGCGACTTGATGGACCCCGACGCGCGCATCAGTCAATCGGGAGTGGCCGCCTCGACGGAAGAAGGAGGCGCGTGGGAGGGATCCGCGTTCGTCGACGAAGATGGCATGAATCGGTCGGATTCGCCCGACGCGCTGTTCAAGAATGAACTCGGCCACTACGAAGGAACAGACCAGATCTTTTTTATTCAGATACCATCGGCTTTACCCATAGGATTGAACGCCAGCCAAGAGACGGCGAGCCCGGCAGAAGGCTTCAAGAACTCGCTGTCGCATATTCCGTCGGGAAAAATCGGAAAGTTGCAAATTTACAAATCAGGCAAAACGAAGTTGAAAATAGGAAACTTCCTGTTCGACGTCTCAGCAGGCGTAACTTGTAGCTTCTTACA
The DNA here is from genome assembly GCA_964023215.1 of Eledona agricola. Classification (NCBI taxonomy): domain Eukaryota; kingdom Metazoa; phylum Arthropoda; class Insecta; order Coleoptera; family Tenebrionidae; genus Eledona; species Eledona agricola. The sequence continues at coordinate 7,222 of CAXIEJ010000069.1, forward strand.
AGAAGTCGTGGCGATATCCACCGAGCAAAAAAAATACTATCAACTCGGTGATGTAAATAAGCGCATGGTTTGCTACCCAAATCTGGACTCTCTGCTCAACCCTCCTTCTTGACGCGCGTGCGTGCGCAACACCCTTCCTTCCAATCATCCTTGCACATTTTGGCCTTGCGATGGACTCACAAGCGAACACTCTTTTTACGAAATTCGACGGCCTTATAAAACCTTTCATTTATTTCGCTTTTCTCTCTGAATTTCTTCCCACCTGGCCTGAAAAGTTCTCTTGGCAGCCTGGGCGTACGAATCTACTTTGGAGCTTTGCTTTTCAACACCTTCTCCGTTGGATAACCCTGACTTGTCACACCTCCTCGAAACCTGCGCGACGGACACGGAACGCGACGAGGAAGAAAAAAAAGGGGGGGGGAAAAAAAAAATCCACCGTCGGACTCGAGCGTTAGTCATGCTTTTTCCGGTCAAAAAAAAAGGGAAGGTCAGGGGAGGAATAATGACACTCTGCTGGGGTGTGAAAGATGGGTCAAAAAAAATGGGGCCAAAGGAAAGAGAGAGACGCGCGCGGAAGAGAGAGAGAGAGGTTGTGACAACAAATAATAGAGAGGTTTGCTAGAAGCATCTTTGCATCGTTCTCACCTGCATTGGATTAACTGTGCCTGATTCTTTCTTCCCGAGGCCACCCCCGGTATAGCCCATCTTCTGCATCATGCGAAGGCCAATACTCTCCTTGATATCTGAATTCTCGGAAAATACACAATTCACTACGTCAGTTCACACACACACACACACACACGCACACACATGGAAACAGGTAAGGTACCATCTAACGGCGGCGACGCCGGTCTGAACAATTGCGGTTCTTCGAGTTGAGTTAAATCGTCTTCTTGGCTTGAGCAGCTGCTCGCATGCGCTGCCAGGTTGGAACTCTCCAGGCTGGACGAAGGCGGCTTGGAAAAGAGCTCTGGTTTCAGAGGCACCGGTTCGACGACATTCAACGATGGTTGAAGCGCAGCCAAATTCTTCTTGTGAAGTTCAGATTCTCGAATGTGACGTTCTAGCAATTCCACTGAATTCAACTGGCGCTTGCATATCAGGCAGATGGTGCCTCGAGTGTAAACCTGCTGCTGCCGCTCTGGCGCACGAATGGGCGGACTGGATGATGGGGCAGGCGGTGCGGACGCCGCGACCGAAGATCGAGACGCCGTTGAAGGAAAGTACCTCCTCGGGGGAGATGGCGGACGACTGGACCTTGACGTGAGGAGGGGATCGCGATTTTTGGCGAAGATGGCAGCCACCTTAGGCGTCGAGAAAATGGGCTTGCTGCTCAAATTTGCCTTCAGATTGAACGAAACAGACGTTGGCGGCAGAGGCACCTCAGACGACGGACGAGTTGATGTCTGGTCCAGAACAAGGTGGTGAACTTTAGACGACGACTCATCAGCAACTTCTGACTCAGCCAATGGCTGATTCTCAGATGACGCGACTAGGCTGCTCGCTGACGGTAATTTGGTCTCGGCCGACGGTGTGTCCTTGTCCGCATCCTTTGCCGATGGCATCAGCTGGCCGCAGAAGCCATTCCAAGGCCGGAAGGAATCAGACGCCGCATCGAAATAAAAGTACTGTCCCAACGTCGAGTTGAAAAACAATCCGGAATTGGGCTCAAAGTACAAACCAGACTTGGTTTCCAGCAGACATCCTGTCTCCTTTTCGTACACAAAATCGCTTCCGTGCGGGCCAAGCGGCGTGGGACCATTCCAACTCTCGGGCAGCTTTAAGGCATAATCAACCGCGCTGGCACCCGAATGCGACTCCTCTGCCGATGACGTCGCCTGATGACCACCGAGCGTCCTGTCGGGCGATTGAGCCGACCATCGGTTGACACCGGAAGAACCCGCGGACTCCTTGCCAGTGCTGCTCGTTGAAACGACCAAGGTGAGCACGTCACCATTGAGATTGATCTTTCCGGACGTCTTGTTCATCAAACCTTCTGCAAATTGGACGTCGAAAAAATTCAGAATTGCATATCCGGAACAGGCATTCGAAACATGCTCCCTCGACACGTGTACCGACGTAAATATCTTGATGTAGTTCGGAATGTCCAAAATGTGATAAACGATCTTTTCCATTTCTCCGTCGACATAGTCACGTGGCAATCCCCGAACTAATATTTTGGTTTCAGTTTGGGGCGGCTTGGTAGCAGCAGGGAGCGGATACTCCTGATGGCCAGAAGCCGAGCCCTTCCAACCAGACTCTGTGCTATTATTATCCTGTGCGTCGCCATAGGACGACTGGTTGTTGTTGTTGCCACCAGACGCGAATTTGCCCTTTCTGAAAACGCCGCAGGAAAAACACGTTTCGCGATGTGAAAAGTTATCCGCGTTGCAATTGAGACACGTCCAAGTATTGTGTCGATACGTGGAGCGCTCTCTTTTGGATTCAGAATGATGGCCGTTGTGCGGCGGATGATAGTAACTAATTTTCGGTACTTGCCCTGATATGTCGAATGACAGGTTGGCTGAGTTGAGCGTATTGAACATGGAAGTTGCCTGATTCAATGACGAAAAGTGAACGGCGACTTTATCTTGCGGTCTGTCATTTTCAAAAATCCTCTTCACTTCTTCTACTGGACCGAACACTTTGAGCGAATCACAGACCTTTCAGATCGCCCAGACACGAGATTTGGTTTTTCAACCAAAAAAAAAAAAAGAGTCAGATACGAGCGCGGCGTGAAGACACAGAGCGCTGTCAACGAAACACCTCTCTGCACACAAAGCCAAGTGTGATGCGCGCGCGCGCGAGAGAGAAAGAGATAACACATGTCAACGAGACAAACTTTTTTTTTTGAAATGTCAGGTACAACACGTCAATGAGGCAAAATCGCGTACTCTATCTTCATTGGTATCGACCGATATATTCGATAAGCAAAGAATGGAAGAAGGGAAGTCCAAATCGTCGTAAACGGCCGGTTTTTTTCTGATACTCCGACTACTGTAATGATAGTCGTGATGTCTGTCAACGTTTTTGTAGTCCCCTCCGCCTTTGCCGCCGAACCCGTCGCGGTCAAAATAATCATCCCTGCCGTAGTAATCTCGGTCTTCGCTATACCGATCACGAGGCTTCCTGCTGCCATGACGATCGCGAGTCTCGTTACAGCGATCTCGGTCACCTCGTACAAAACCTTCGTCAAGGCGTGCCCTGTCATCCGAATAGCGATCACTGTCCCTGCTTCCATGGCGGCTCTGCTCCGCGTCGTACAAGGCACACAAAAAAAAAAAACGAACGTGAGCAAAGTCGAAGGAGAAGGTAGCAAACATTTTGTGTGTCTCTGGCGTACGAAGTGAGAATCGTCGTGATGAGCCGGAAAGCCGCTACCCTTGCTATGGTAGTAGCCGTGATGTTCTGAGTTGTTTCCCTTGTTGTAGTGATGGCTGTGATATGACGCATCTGATGAGCGACCCTCAAAACAGTCATTCGGTCGAGACCTCATATCGCTGCTGCTGCTCCCATCGTCATGGAAATCACTCATGGTTTCAAAAGGGAATCAAGCAACGTATGATTTGTGCAATACAACCAAACAATTAACAAGAGCGTCTGCTATCATGTGAACAATACAGCCTAGAAAATAATGGTGTATTGAAAACGTTGTGTGGTAATGAGCATTGAGAATTTTACTCAAATGTTTGAGAATACAAATATGAGAAAAAATAAACAAATTGAGACTCTCTCTAATGGTGTGGATAGAGAAGCGACTTCGAACGACGGATCTAACTCGCGCGAACCTTGTCGTCCTGCAACCAACACAGTGTCTCAATAGGCGTCTGCATTTTTTGCTGTCTTTCTTTCTCGTTCCCCTGACACTCTGCTCTCACTCGTCCCAGATACCTCATTATTAGAATATCTCATATGAAAAGACAACCTTTGATTTCAAAGTACTTCAGTTCGCGCCCTTCACAGGGTTCAAATACGCCGTGTGTGCCCACGAGCAACCCTCGCTCTGTCGTACTGAAAGACCTGGCACAGCAGACAAGTGAAAAATGCGCGACGCCAAGCGATGACGACCAGCCAAAAAACGTATGAACGCGACTTTCTGTCAACTTTTTCTGTCGCATCCGCGAATCGATCTCGATCTTTAAACAACATCGCTCTAAAGTCTGAGTGAAACGCCCGATCGATCTCAAAAAGAAACAGTGAAAATCGACTAACGTCTCTGTCTCTATTTACTCGGTAAAACAAAACAATGGCCTTTACCTCTCTGTGTGTGGTGCGTGCGTTCGCGAATTCCACGTCGATCGACTTCGGCTGCGCCCTCAAAGGCACGGGGGAGACCAAGAAGAAAGGCGGAAAAAACCACTCTGTCTAATAATAAAAGACAAAGGTCGAGATCGTTGAATGAGGACTGGATGCCTGAGAGCGGCGATGGGAACAACGAGAGAGGAGAAGAGAGAAAAACAGACGACGACGCTCAATCTGCTGAAGCGTCGGGCGAAAAAACAACCGAATGGCAGGTAGCAAATTTGTGCCAAAGATACGAAAATTCGAGGCACGAAAAATTCGTAAAAAAACTGCTCGGAAACAAATTTGAAGAGAAGAAGGAATTGCCGATGTTGGCAACGGCGGATTCGCCAGACGACGAAAGCCAAGAGAATGTAGAATCAGAACGATCGGAAGAGAAGCAGACGCGCGCAAAAAGGAATAAAGCCGCTTATACGCCGCTGGAGCAGCAGTATTTGGAAATCAAGGCGAAAAATCCGGAAGTTATCTTGTTGTCGAATCAGGATACCAGTACAAGTTTTTTGGAAAAGACGCAGAAATCGCGTCTCAAGTGTTGAATATACGAGCTGGATGGGCCCACAACTTCCTGTGCACGTCCATCCCCATTCATCGACTTTACGTGCACGCGATGCGCTTGGTCAAGGCTGGATACAAGGTCGGTGTCGTTTCGCAAACTGAGACGGCGGCGCTGAAGGCCGTCGGCAAAAACAAGGCTGGGCCATTCTCAAGGGCGCTTACGGCCATGTTCACGACGTCGACGATTCACAACGAGGTAAGCGGCTTGTTCGACAGACAAGAAAATGGACTGGAGCCCTGCCTGGCGGCGATATTCGAGACGGCCTCGGCAGGAGAAAGAAACACCAAAATCAGCGTGGTCGCCGTAAAGACGACCACCGGAGATGTCATCTACGACACGTTTGAAGACGACTTGATGCGCGGGCAGCTGGGGACAAGGATAGAGCACATGCAGCCGATTGAACTGGTCATGCCGTTGAGCATTTCGAGCGAAACTCGAAATCTCATTGCATTCCTGACCTGTACAGTACGCTCAAAGGAGGACTCGGCTCGCATTGAATTGCTTGACGACGCATGCTTTCGCGAGCCTGATCTGGAGGGAGCTTTGCGAAGACTACGTTGATGACAGTACGCGCGATTTTTGGCATGCCTGCCCAGTTCATCTGAAGTGCTGTTTCGGAGCCATTTCGCGGTATCTGAGAACGTTCGGACTCGAAGATTTAATGAAGTGCAGTTGCAATTTCAGATGCTTTACCGACGAAGCGTACATGCAGCTGGACGGAAACACGTTGGCCAATCTGGAGATTATCCAGAACCGCTCGGGACAAGAGACTCGTGGGATCCAAGGGAGTCTCGTGAGCATCATGAATCACACGTCGACGGGTTTCGGGAGGAGGTTGCTGATGAATTGGCTCAGAAAGCCGCTCAGGGACAGTCAGAGGATACGAGAAAGACAGGAGGCGGTCGAGATGATAGCGAAGGTGATGCGCTCCAAGGGCGAGAGCAATGGCCTGCATGAGCGGTTCGGTGCCCTCTTGAAGCTCCTGCAAAAACTGCCCGACCTGGAGCGCGGCGTGTGTCGAACATACAGCAAAAAATGTCGTGTGCCGGAATTTCTGCTCGTGTTGACTTCGTTCTCGAACGTTGAGAAACTTCTTCCGTCGAACGAAGAAACGGCGCGCATGCCCTCGAAGCTGATCCAATCTATCCTGCGGTCGATCCCTGGTGACTTTGTCGACCACATACATCGTTTTTTGGACATGGTCAACGAAAACGCCGATGATTACGACAACGTTTTCGTAGATGACTCCATCTTTCCCGCGCTGCGAGCGATCAAAGGAGATATCCTCCAGATTGAAAAAGCGCTCGAGGATCACCTGGCAGAGATCCGGGAAACTCTCGGCTTGGGAAACCTTGTGTATGTCACGCGACAAAAAGAAGAGTATTTGATCGAGTTGACTCATGTGCAGAGTCGGCGTGTGCCGGATGATTGGAAGTCATTTCTCGGAACCAAGACGTTGAAGCGCTATCGCACGGAGTATGTACAAACGCAGCTGCTGGAGTTGGAACTGGCGAGGGAAAAGCTCAGCATCGAAACCAAAGCGGCATGGATAACTTGTCTCACGCGCTTCGGTCAGCAGTACCGCATGTTGCTTCAAGTCGTGCACGCCCTGGCAACATTAGATTGCCTGCAGTCATTGGCCATCTTGTCCGAACAGGACGGGTATGTCAAGCCGACCATCACGGACGCGAAAGTCGGCGAACAAGCGGCGCAAATCACTATTGAACAAGGAAGGCATCCTGTGGTCGAAACGCTGCTCTCAGCACAGCCATTTATTCCCAACGACACAACGATGGGCGCCGCGCTCTACCAACACAAATGCATGATCATCACGGGACCCAACATGGGTGGAAAGACTTGCTACGTCAAACAAGTGGCCATCCTGTGCATCATGGCGCAAATCGGGTCATTTGTTCCAGCCGAGCGAGTCATACTGACCCCGTTGGATGCCATCTATACGCGAATGGGGAGCTGCGACAACATGCTCCGAGGCCATTCCACCTTTTTTGTAGAACTTCGGGAAACGAGCGACATTCTCCGAAAAGCGACCTGCCACTCTCTGGTGATTCTGGATGAGTTAGGACGAGGAACCTCGACTCACGACGGATTCGCCATCGCCTACAGCGTGTTGCATCACTTGGTACAATTCATCCAGTGCTTCACGCTGTTCGTGACGCACTACCCAGGTTGCTCTCAGCTGCTTCGGGTCTATCCTGACCTAGTCCAAAATCACCACATCGCCTATCTGCGAGAGAAACGTGACGCGCAACAGCAAACCGAAACCAACCTTATTCTACTGCACAAACTCGTGAGAGGTGTCGAAGACCGAAGCTATGGCTTGAACGTCGCTCATTTGGCGCGCCTGCCTAACGAACTCGTTCAAAGGGCACACGATAAGTCGGTCCAGCTAGAACGCAAAACGAAAGAGAAAATGCGAATGAGAAACATAAGGGACTTGTACAAGATAAACTTGGACGCGGCAGACTGGCAAGAAATGGTTTCTGAATTACATTTTCGTACAAAGATGTGCACGATAAAAAAATAACACAAACTGAGTGCGTTACGGGTCTAACGGATTTCTATATTGTCTGTGTGTATGTATTATTTGACACGTTGAGCTGAGCTTTCGCACAAATAAGATGAGCACAATTAAAAAAATAGCAAGGGCATTTCTGGAGCTCGCGTCTTATGTCCATGTGTATTATTATTATGCGCGTTTCTGATCTTTCTCTCTCTCTATACAGAGAGAGGAAAAGCGTCTCTCATGCGAAAGACATAAGCACATATATATATGTATCCTCTCTGACAGAGTCTCATCCGCAGTGTATCCTTTCATGCGCCGTGTATACATTATATATATATATATACATGTACTTACTTTTGCCATTGGCAGAGAGAGTGCAAATTAATAAATACCTCTGCTTCAAGACAAAAATACTTTGTTTATCAAGAAGATAGTCTGAGGAAGACTGAGAGTGATTTGATCCAGCTCAATGGTGTTGACTGCCATTTCTTTCTTCTCCAGAAGATCTTCAAGTTCGAGTCGGAGCTTCGCGATGGTAGACAGACCTATTTTTGCTTCAATGTCAAAGATGCCAACCTCTGGCATCATAATAAAGAACTTGATCGAGCTTTCGACAACATCGTGAATGTTCGAATCAATAATCACGCGGCGCTTCGTCAGCTCCTTGAAGCTGAATTTCACGGGTTTTGACTTGAACTTGGCACGCGCGATCGAGTTCTTTCGGCAAGACTCGAGATATCTTTCAAATTCAGCAATTTGGTTGTTCATAAAATCTTGATGGCGCTTGAGATTCTTCAATATGGCCTTAAGGCGGGAAATTTCCTTTAGCTGAACTTCGCGGCGCTCGGCACGGTTGGTCACTTCAAGAGTCACATCCTTCAGCAAGTCAGAGTGGTCGTTCTTGCGACTCACAAGACCATCTTTTTCAAGCTGTGCTAAATTTGACACAATTTTCTCAACTTGCTTTTTCAACTGCTTGTTTTTCTGTTCAGATGCATACGCTCCGGACTGTTTCAAAAACTTCTTGAGCGTGATGATTTCGTTCGTGGTGATGGGCACGGATTTGATCACACGAATGATCAGCTCTTTGGTCTCACTGTAGATCTGAGACTCTGGGTCTAGTGCTTCAATACGACTTTTTACGGAAAACTTATCTTCCAATTGGAGCTGAACATCACGATAGGCCAATGATCCAGTCGGCATCAACGGGACGTTTCCCATCGACTTGATGATGAGCTTCAGCGGGTCGTTATCATCCTGGACAACCGAATTGATGGCACCCTTCACCAGAGTGTGGACCATGACGATTTCTCGCAGATTGATAATAATGAGCGGTTTTGTCTTTTGCGTCAGTTCCATGTACTGGTTGACGTTGAGGAACTCTTCTGGTGGTGGAACATCGACCAGTTGAGAGTAGTACTGAACGACTCTTTCTCGGTTCTTCTCGATCCAAGGGTTGAGAGGAGAAAGTTCATTCTTGGGTAAAAACAAATCAAAGCGAAACATGAGCTGGAATAACACTTTGGAAATAGAAATCAAGTTTTTGCGCACGGTCGGGCTCAGAGTGCGATCGCCAATGTCGAACGAGTCCGGTGCAACGATGGCCAATCCGATAAAGCGATAATACACGAAATATCCAACAACCTGCCAAACCATGTTGTTAACGTCGCTGGAGGCCGCAAAGCGTGAGAGAATAAACATGCGAATCTCCTTGCAAATCAGGCGTAGACCGTAGGGGACAGAATTGATAGTGTCTAATGCGCGGTTTAAGACATCTTCGCAAAGATGCTGAAGCTGTTTTGATCGTTCGCCGATAATTTTGACAACTTGCGGCAAGTTCTCCGCCTCCTGCGGCATCAAGTCGGAATTTAAAGACGATTTCTTGTCTTTGCCGTCCTCACGAAGTAACTGTTGATAAACAGACATGGGCTTCATTTCAAACTGGCAGGTATCTTCCAGAGATTCTTGATTAAAGAACGACGAAAAGTGCTCTTTTATGTACTCTATACCTTGCTTGCGCTTGTTGTAAGTCAGGACCATCTTAGGCACAACGGTATCAGACTGAATAAAATCGGCAACATTTCGTAAGTGATTCATTTCATATTCCATAGCATGTTTGAGCAACTGCAGAATCAAATACTCTTCTCTCGGAGAATAGGCGTCTCCATATAGAGTGAGCAAAAGAAATTCAGTGAATTCACTCGTTTTCTCCGCTGGTATCATATAGGCGCTAAGGGGAAAAATTTTTTCAGTGAGAAAAAAAAAACCTTTTTCACAATTCAGAAAGTCCGAGATGTGTTTGCGTACATTTTAGCCAAATATTTGGGCTCGACTTGTAGAGCATAAAAGAAGCCAGAATAAGCATCCATGAGCCTTTTATCTTGACTGAAATCTTCAAATGGCTTCAAAACTTTTACGGCATCCTTTTGTTTGCGCTTGAGCTGATGATCAATTTCCTGGATCGAAGTGCGGTTTTGAATAAGTAGCGCAATACGACTTTCGAGACCTCCAAGCGACCGCTCAAGATGCTGGTTTTTTCGAGACTCTTTGACCAACTGGCGCCTAAGCTCTTGAATTTCTGAAAAAAAAATCGTAAGTTGACGTATCTCTCTTAGGCACACTGTCTCAAAAACGCGCTTTTTTTGATTTCGGTCTAGGACCCTAGAATAATCCGCAACGGAAGTGGTGGCATACCAGACATGTAATCGACGTCATCCTCTTTGTCGGCCTGTAGAACCAAAAGCTGCTGAAGTTCGGCGATTGACAAATTTCCAGAAACCATGCGCATGGCGTTGAGCCTGTACTCGGCCATTTCCCTCAGGAGCATACGAGCTTCGAGAAGCATTAACAGACAGGACCTTTCCTGTATCCACACATCACTGGGGATGTCGGGCCCCAGGTGATAATCTGGTAGAGGTGTTTCCACAATGGCTTCACCTTCGTCCGACATTACTGCGTCATGTGCTTCCTCATTTAATGAAACTGCACCTTCACGTACATCCACTTCATTTGCCGCCATGGGTGAACGAAGCAACTAAGCGTAAGACTATAAATTGAGAGCAGCTAAAAAAATTATCTAATCTAGCAAGAACCAACAAAAATAGAATAGCAGCGCGTTGGTTTGGGTCAACACAATTGTTTCTGCAACTGTGCCTGTCGAATACTGCTTAGTCGATTAGCTTCGCAGTCTTGCATCGCCAAATACCATTTCTGGTTGTATCGCGCTGTAAGGTCGGATAGGTCGAGCTCTCTTTTCAAATTGAAGTTCATAATATTCACACATAAAGCAAAGTTTTTTTTTTCCTCGCTAACCTCATTTGAGAACATTTCTGGTTGAAGCATGGGCGCTGCAAAAACTCAAAAGCGACCTTCAAGCTTTTCGTGGTGGGGAGAATGCTAAGGCACCCCGGGAATATGTGTTCATGAGACAATGCTAGTTGTATTTTCAACGATAAGCCGCAGTTCAGTGGTAGAGTATTTGAACGTAACGCATGATGCAATAACTTTCAACAGCTCGCGCAACTCGTGCCGGTACAGCCATAATCTCATCGATGACTTCCTTTGCTTTTTTCCTCGTTTAGGCATAGCACGTCAGTAAATGGGATAGCCGTAGGCTTTGTCCTGAGATGCGCCTATCGCCTTAACAGTTTTTTAAATGACAAGCCCGTTAATTCAAATTGAATGAAAGCGCGCGCGATTGAACAATTTGAGAATAGCCGAGAAAGTATGTGTACACGAAACAACCGAAGTTTGGTTATACTTCAAGATCATGGTGCGTTGTTATCGTCTAGCACAAGGCTATGCGATTTAAATGTCCTTGTCACCTGAAGGCATTCCCATTTAGATGGCCTTACATCGAGCACGTTCTCTGTTAAGTGGAAGCAAAAAAAAAATAAGACATGTCACATTGCTTTTTATTCTCACCACAAGGGAGGAGACCATCTCTATGCCCTATATCTTGACCTCTCGGATAAAATTTTCCCTCTCCAATACCTCACGTTGTCAACGATTACGTCAAATTTCTTCGTCTCTCAAAAACCAGTCAATCTAGAGACTGCTCACCTTAGCAGCCAGGATACATTTCTCTACTTTGAATATTTCCTAAATACGAAGTTTCGAATTTAAATCGTTCGTGATTTGAATCAATGCTTAAAGCCTTGACTACATTTCTTCCTTTGTCTATCTTAACATAGTTGTTGACAAACACGCTATCCGGTCTCATCAATCAGCGCACCCAAAGCAATCGCAACGTGTGCAGACAACAAATTCTGAACTTTAACATGTTCAGTTTGTGTAAAAACCTGGTACAGATGTTATATAATGTTGACGTCATTCCTATTAAAGCTATGTGTATCACTATCACCTTCACGAAAGGCTTAATATATAATGCAATGTCGCTGAAATTTTAAGTTTTTTTAAATTCAAAATTTGCAAACATAGAGGCTGGCATTCCACTGCATTATTCTGACGCCACTGAGCTGTTTCGTGCGAAAAGAAAAGCGGCTAAATCCGATATATCAATTTGTGAGATTTTAGCCTTTTGCTGCTGACTATATAGCTTGTCATTTCTCTTTATTACAAAAAACTACTGGCTGCTTCTATAATAGGAAGTGTGAATGCTAAAATACCAAAACGTCTTTAGTTCTTCCTATTATCCAGAACGCCGATGAAATGAATTAATTTAGCTAAATTTTCGCTCTGCTATCTTTCATATTAGCAGGATCTGTCTTGCAAAGAGTAGACCGAATGTTGCGAAAAGCGCAGTTTATAAAAATTATACATGCGTTAGATTACATCATATACACTAAACTATTATATGTGGTTAAATTTAATTTTGTAGCATGCTTGCTCGCATAACGCACGAGAAACTGTCGTGCTATTAAGTGCCAAAAAACTGACATTGTTAGACATTAGACTGTTTTCAGTTTTTTCAAAATATGTGTGAACAAGTTTCTACGCGTTTTTCGCCAAATACGATTTTTCAACGTGATGACATCAAATAAAATTTACGAATTTTTGCAAACTCGATTTTTAACTCCGATTTTGTTGATTTAATTTACTAGCATCTGCAGTTTTCTGGCTTCTAGTGTATACTGTTCTAGAAATGCAAACTGAGTTTTCAACTCAGAGCTTCCTCGAAAGTCCGCTAAGTGAGGAAAAATTTTGTTACGGTGAAATCGGTAATTCTTATGGCATGGGTTCTAGTTCAACTAATCCTTTGAAGACAAAAAACAAAAACTACCTACTTGGCCTAGAGCGTTTGGTTTCTAATTTTTTTCCTTCCAAGTCTAAGCTTTATTCTTATTACCACCTTCCGGCTTACCTCAAGCACAATCCATACATAGTGAGTGGATACAGAGTCAACCTCAATTTATGGACGAGTACGAAAAGTCTTTTCTCTTGGCACAATGAAACAATCAACATTTGGACGCATTTCATAGGATTTTGGCTCTTTTTAAGCCTAGCTTCGATATCTTGTAAAACGTGGCTAGCGGAAGGAACGAGAGAAGAAGTGGTGGTTACAATGAGCTTTTTTATTGCAGCTATGATTATGATGACATGCTCGACAACATTTCATTTGTACAATTGCTGTTCTTCCAGTTCGTACAACCTTACCGCAAAACTAGATTACACAGGCATTGTAGTACTCATTGTGGGCAGTTACTATCCAATACTCTACTATGTTTACCATTGCAACGAACATTTTATATGGAGATATGGGTTCGGGTCGACAATCACTTTTCTAGGGGCACTCATGCTGTGGACTATATGGACTTCAAATATTCATAAAGCAGGAGGCGAAAAGTTCAGAGTCTCTTTGTTTTTAGGTCTGGGATTTTTCAGTGTTATTCCGCTTCCACACATGTTTGTACGATATATAGTTTACAATTTAAAGCGAAACTTACCCCTCTAACCTCAGTGATTTTCCGCAGGTTGTATATAGTGGAACGAATTTGTTAACCTTTCTACTAAAGTTGGCGTTGATGGGTTTTTTCTACTCCAGCGGAGCTTTGATCTACCTGAAAAAATACCCAGAATCAGTCTTTCCCGGAAAATTTGATTGCTTTCTTGCGAGTCACAACATATGGCATTGTTTTGTTTTGGCAGGCGCTATAGCCCATTATTACGCAGTGAAGCACGTACATTTTATACATCACAGTGCGCTTGTACACTATTGTTTTATTAACAAATAAAAGTATTTGAGTTGCCGCAATGCATGCGTTATACATTTCGGGGCTATTGGTTTGATAAACCTTACCGTTTTCGATGCACACCACACTATACACTTTTAAAAATGGAGGATTTTAAAGTTTAAGCCACAGATGGTCTACTCGCTTTTCACGGTTATCACCACATTGTGGGATATAGCACTAACACATAAAGCGAGGGCCTCCGCGTTCCCAATGTTTTTTTGAGTGCATATTATAGAATGGAAAAGTTCAATATTTTGCTCATGTTTGTATTAAACATTTCAACGGTCTAATGATATCTTGGCGTCTTACAGTTGTCGCAATTCCAACACCAAATTTAGATTGCTCTGTCTTTGATGAGAAGCAGTGTATGCGCCAGGGTCGTGACATCGCTTTAGCTTTGCGCATCGGCGTCGACATGCTATTATATTTTGTTTATCCTTGATCTCTCTCTCTCTCTATATACATACTTCCTTCGGTAACTCGCAGTTTTTGCATTTCGAAAATTCTGTCTCACTAAATGAGAGAGAATACCTTGAAAAAAGGCTCCGATAAAATAATTTGCAAAGATCGAGTTGGTTTTAGATGGATTAGCTGCTCGCTGCAGATGTTTTCGAATCTCAATTGAATCAATCCCAGACCTTTTTCTGCACTTACTGTTCTCATCGGTCGCCGGACTCGCGCGGCACCAAAAAAGACACCTCAATTGGATCAGAACAATTGCATGAGCTTTGCGCCGGATCCAGCCGAACTCCTGTTTTGCACAGTTACATTAAAGCTCATGCTATGGTACAAAAAATCAACGATAGCTAGCGACCGTGTAGATGACGAAGGTCTCGGTTTCTTAACAACACGATGTAAGCAATTGTTGGCGAGGCTCACGAATGAAAAAAAGCAACCGCAAAAGACTGGCACAGAGACACTTTTAGTTGTGTAGCCTTGGTTTTTCGATTCAGGTGTGTGTGTGTGTGTAGAAGTCAATCAAATCCAGTGTGATTTGTAAATGCAAATAGCAAAGAGTGGAATTGAGCGGCAACGTTTGATGTGAGATGCAGTAGCTCATCCATTGTTGTATGTGTAGAGGTTGTTTTGAGTTCAGTCTAATGCAAATCGAGGTGGCATTGCCGAGGGCTCAACCAAGTCAATTCGCATTGATCACTAAAAAAAGAAGCGGTGGAATATAAAAGTCGGACATGGCACTATTTTTCGAACTGTTCAAAACAGAGAGTAATAGAACTAGAGGGATTCTCTCATTCGTAAGCAAATAAACCATATTGAAAATAGAGATAGCTAAGTCGGAGAATTGCGGTTATTGTCAATTTTCGATTCAGCAGCATCGACAGAGATTCGTTGCACAGCCATCGTATCTATGATGTAATAAATGCCGCGATAAATGTTTGAGGCTCAAAATTGAAGCATTGCTGGTCAAGATGAGATGATGAACAGCGTATCGCATGGTTTTTTGGCCCAAACGTGTGTCCTTACAATTTTGGTTTAAAAGCAAGACGCGCTTATAGTGTGCAAATAGAGGAGGAGACCGCGGGCCACGACATTTTGCGGTTCGATTTAAAAGGATGGCTGCTCTATCAATCAATCAGAGGCATGCCTTGGCTGGTCTCATAAAAAGAGTCGGTTAGAAAATGTATCAATAATGTGCACGTTATGAAAAGAGGATACATGATTGTGGCAAAAATACTCTCTCCTATCTCTCGATACATTTTAAAAAAATATTTTTTTCCTATCCCTCCTCCATACACGGTATTGTTCCACAGAGAACGCTGGCGTTACTTTTCCCACTCTGTGAATTTTCATTACTCGCCGAAGCTTGTATAGCAGACAATTTTGCCAAAGATGCACCGCATTTTATGGAAACGAATACGCGAAGATATTGGCTTTTATAAACGCAATGTACGCCCATTTGGAAATAGACCGTCTGCTGTCAAAATCAAACATGGCTCAGACTGTTTGGCTAGCAGTCGGCGACACACCCATAATTAACGCGCTAGAGACCTTGAATTGACTTAGGTGTTTTCAAATGGCGCGACCCGACATCAACCTCCAATCAAAGGATGCACCAAATACGGCAAACAGCTCCTTATCAAGATGCACATCGAGAACACGCTTGCCGCGGGCGTTCGAATTCGAGCTGTACTGGAGAAGAGAGCAGCGGGTTGCATCTGCAATAAAACGATAATTACTGCGCAGAATACGACACTCGCCTTGCTTCCGAAGGCGTATTATTCGACTCATTCTTCCTCACCGCAAGAATCCAAACCGTTATGGAAACGTGGTTTGGAGAGTATGAAGGGTACGGAGAGGCTGGTAAAGAGGTGGGCATAGTCGCGTCCATTTTTTTGGCTTTTTTTTTTTGCTAATCGCATAGAGTTTTCCAAAGCAACTTTTTTTTAAGTGACGCTTGGTCAAAAATGAAAGTGATGCACGCCCATACATATGAGCGTTTTAAGCTTATCGTTGAAAAGATTGACCGATAAATAGCATCGCGCCTTGCTCATGCTCTTTTTTAAAGCTGATTGTACCATAACGCCACCGTGAGCATGGTCAAATCATCCAGCATATAACGCAAAGCGCTACGGTGGATGTATACAGCTGCTCGCTAACGCCAATTTTGCCCCAAAATAGAATCGCTACTCAAACTTTTTACTTCGAAGAGACCACCAGATTATAAACGCGTTCTTGTCACACTGAATCGATTTGGACCGTTTATGCACCTTAACCCAGTTTTCCTCGTCGGGATGGCCAAAATATACAGGCCCTATCTCACGCTCATCATTTTGATAACTTGCGTGGCGATTTATGTGCTTTGTTGGCTTTCGAACTTTGATCGCACCAATCTCGTAGGCATCGACCGAAAATATTGGAACGGAGAATATTATCGAATATTGACGGCACCTCTATGCCACCTTCATTATTTTCACTTGTTTATAGGCTCAGGCGTCTTGATCACCCTCGGAACAGCCATAGAAGTGGCGGCGGGACCATTGGTGTTGGCCACCATCGTGCTGGCCTCGGGCGTAGTGGGGGTGACGACAAGCTTTTACATGCCTGAGAAGCTACCTATGTACGCGAATGCGGGGGAAGCGAACGAAGTTTTACATTGAAGTGCGCATGCTCTTCCTTCTGGATGCCTTGTCCTTCTAGTTGTAACACTCATATGCCGAACTGTTTTTTTTAGGATTTACAAAGATCGAATTCAAACGGGTCTATGGCCCACGCTGTGCGCCATGATTGCATTTTTTTGGACTGGAATCTACAACCGGACGCCCGAATATCTCAAAAATTCGCCTACGAGGGACAGGGTTTACAAAGTGAGAGCGAGACAGCTCATTCATACTTTGTCGAAAAGGAAGGCTTCGACGGCGTGCATCTTTGCTGTGGGCGTCTTTGGAAAAATACCATTTGTCGACAACCATTTTCATCCGTCAGTTGCTGGTGCGCTGACAGGTGCCGCAATGGGTTTGTTGTGGCCTAAGCATCCAGCCTTGACACTGTATGCTGCCGCATCTATGGCTGGCTTGTCCGTGGCACTGGCGCACTATCCAGCTTGGAATATGCGCTTTCAATGCTTTAAGGCTGCGGAAGCGTGGGAAAGAGCCGAATTTTTGAAAGCTCGGGAATGGCTACGTCTGGTTGAGCAACATTCGACTCGCTTTGACATTTTCAACAATTGGACCTTCGTCCTTCTTTCTCTAGCGGAGATGGCGTGTGGCCGCACCACGTCATCCCTAAACTATGCAAGAAAGGTTCACGTTGACGAGCTCAAATTTCAAGATGAATTGGTCCAGATTGAGACGCAAGCGATACGTGGCATGAAATGCGGGCATCGCGAGGCAAAAGATGGCAACCAGATGTTGAACGATAGGCTGCGCCAATCGACCGACAGACTCAAGTCCGTGCTTGAAATGAAACTGAGGAATTCGCCTTGGATTTCGATGAATGATAGAAAAATTTACCAGCTGTTCGAATCCGTCTATCTGCCTATAGGGGATAAGGTCCATGATCCGAGAGAGATGCAGGGGATAATTGCATCTGAGTACAAGGGTCTGTTTGACGAGGGTAACGAACGGATATCAGTCAATGTTGAAGGTTGTAAAAAAAAAAAACCGGGACTTTAGCGTGACTGACTCACTCCCTCTACAAGAGAAACATCCGTGCGCGTACGAAAGGGTGGGCCAAGTGCGCAGAGAAAGAGAGACTGTGAGCTTTATTTTTCGCATGTCAGAGAAAACTGGGCTGAAAATGTCAAAATCCAAATTCATCGAGGTGAAAATCTTCTGAAATGGTCAACAGTCGGTCGACTTTGCGGTCGGAGTCCTTCAAGACAATGAGCGTTTTCTCGGATGATATCATCTTGTCGATAACTGCCGAGACAACGGCCCGTTGGTACCGAACGTCTTCGTGACCCTTAAGAAAACCGGCGTGGTCTCCCAAATACCAGTTCAGTAGTTGGTTCTGATTGATCACTTTATCCTCTGGGTTCATCTCATTATGGCGATAAACGTAGAGCATAAGGAGGTTTCGAATTCGGTCGTATTCGTCTCGGGTCATCTTTGCTTTCACCACGCCCTTTTTGGCAGGCATTGGAGAAGAAGAGTGGCGGTCTTCGGATGGACCACCCGCCGAAAGAGCATCGACGACGACTTCGTTAGTGGGCAATGGTTCGCAGGAGGACGATTGATCGGCGACACGGTCGTCATGAGCAGAAGGAAAATCACAAATTGGACCTTCTCTCAAATCATGTTCGATTTCTACATCTTCGGAATAGACGTTGACGATTGACTGCTTCAATAACCTCACGGCTTCTTCGACGAACGTCTCCGTGATTTCTTCCTCTAGATGGACGCGCGCGATCGCTTCGGAAAGGCGAATAATCGATTCCAGCTGACGGACGGTAATTCGCCAGGCTACCTTCCCCTTTCCTTGATCATTCGCTCGTAGCTTGCAGTACTCTTCAACGATGCGATCGAGCGCCCTTTGGTTGAAATGAGGCTTCACCGACTGCGAAAACCGTATGTAGCGCTGAATTTGTCGCTGGGTGTAGTCTGCCTTCAGTGCTTGGTCCTTCTTCTGATGGACGCCGACAATGTGCCTCGCAATGTTGTAGTCGACCACGGGATCGTTCCTATCCAAAACAACGAACAAGAGATCGAATCGGGACATGATGGCTGGCGTGATCGTCAAGTTGGCCTTCAAACTGCGACTTTTGTCGTATCGTCCACCGATCGGATTGGCAGCCGCCAAAATGGAGGTTTTGGCGTTCAGAGTTGCGTGAATGCCAGCTTTGGATATGGAAATCGTCTGTTGCTCCATTGCTTCGTGAATGGCCACCTGATCCGTCGGATTCATCTTGTCGAATTCGTCGATGCAGCAAATACCGGAGTCTGCCAGCATGAGTGCGCCAGCCTCTATGCTGTACTCGCCCGTCTCGGAATCCCTCACGATCGTGGCGGTGAGGCCGGCTGCACTGGAGGCCTTCCCAGACGTATAGACCGCTCTCGGCACAAGACCGACGACGTATTTGAGAAATTGGGATTTGGCGACAGACGGATCTCCCACGACACAGACGTTAATGTCGCCTCGCAGGGCCATGCCTTCCTCGGTTGATTTGTGTAGGCCACTGAAGAGCATCAGCAGGATCCCCTTTTTGACATCATCGTGGCCGAATATGGTCGGGGCAATGCTGCGGCTCAACTTTCGATACAAATTGTGATCGCGACGCATTCGATCGATTTCTTCTTTTTCCTGAACAGTGAATTGTGAAGCAATATCCTCTTCCTCCAAAACGTCATCTCGGATGTTGACCATGCTGACTTGCGTATGGGCGGGTTGCACGGCTGAGGCGAGAAAGGCAAGGCGATACGTCAGCTCGCGGACGCCCAAACTCTTCAGACCGGAAATTCCCTCGGATTCCAAATTTTCTCGGTTTTGCTTGGTCATGCGCGTCTCTGGAACGGACTGGACTGAAGCGCCGGGCTGTTTCAAGATAGAAACGTCCGGAACGACAATGAGTGTGCCAGTGAAGATGCACTTGTCGCCCGCCTTGGCCTTCTCGACTGCATCTTGACGGAGAATCACATCCATGTGTCTGGGAATCGATCCCGGCGGAATTTCGTTAACATTCTCCTGAACTCGAACCTTCTGCCAATCGACAAATTTGCTTTCTTCAATATCCAAGTACCACCGTGACGTGTTTTGACAGGCGTTGTTTTTGCATATAGAAGGTTCTGTATAGCGATAGCGTTGCTCCAAGTTGCTGACGCGGGTCTGACAATCTAGACAGATGAACGTACCGAAAAGCAGCTCCGGACGAACGTCACTCGTCCTCGTGATCGTAGCACAAAATGAAGACAACTGACCAATAACAGTTGATCTTAAGTCGCGGAGTTTTGAAATAATTGGTAGATTGTAAAAGTGAACCCAGAATTCTTTGTTTCGCGAGTTGCTACACTCGATTGCATATTCCTCATAGCGCCTTCTCACCAAGATCTGCACGGCCATTCGAAGCTGACTCTCGTGCCTAGAGAGAGAGAGTTCAGGAGCAGGCGGGGAAAAAAATCAAAATTATTGGGATGAGAAGGCACAACATAACTCTTCTCTCTATATTGTAAAAGCGTCGTGCCTAATATAAAAAAGATTTTCCAAAGAAACGGCGAAAACGAGAGAACATACTGGCAGTAATCCTGTTCGATGGCCGTCGCCAGCAAAGCATTGAAAGACAAAACTTGTGCATAGTCGACGTAGATGCTATTGCCTAGACTCTCTTTCATAATGCGCAATTGAACCAAATAATCTTTCGTTTGGCCATCGGAGGAAAATCTGAAGGTTCGTCAGAGTGTGCAAAGCTCGTCACCTCAGCACAGCCGAATGAGACGTGTCTAACAACAAACAGAAAGATTCACTCCGCTGTGGTGAACACGATTGGGCACAGCGGCGAGCAACAAACACTCTCTTTTATAAGCCTCCATGGAGATTTATTATTCAAACAAAACGGAACACCATTTTTACCGGTGGAAAATAGCGGTTACGACAAAAAAAAAAATGAGCCATTCAATCGCGGGTCATCGCGCACGAGTTTGAACTCTATTTGCTACGCAATTCGGACATACTCTTCTAAAAAAGTCATAAATAGTTCTCTGACCAACTCGGATTTTTGATCCTTGATTGCGTTGACATTCGCAGTATCTTGATTGGGTCCCATGGCGAAGCCATAGTAATGACTAATTGAAATTCGCTCTTTTTTTTCGCATCTCCGCTCAGTAATCGTGCGTGTTATTTTACACAACATCAAAAAAATAGGTGCAAAAAAAAAAAACGAAACGGAGGAGATCTGTTAAGGAGAGTCCCAGCGGGCGCATGGCGCCATACGCAGGTTTGAGAAAAAAAAGGGATTCGGGCATCCTGCTCAGCGGTAGGCGATGCCATCACCTCTTCGAAACGCGACTCTCTCAGTCGTCGTCCCATTGAAAACGAAAACGGATTGAAAAAAAAAAACTGTCTATGTTGTGGCAAGCAACTTTGAGAGATCTTACGCGATCAAAAAAAAGCCCCCTCCCTCCCTAAAAATAATGTAAGGCGTTTCTCACAGAAGACGAGGCGCACTGGAAAAAGCGTAAAATCAGGTACAGAATGGGCTTGGCTGGCCCCGTTTGGCTCGTCAGGAACACGTTGGGCAATTTCCACTGCCAGAACCACTTTGAATGTGCGTCAGCAGACAAAAGAGGGCCGTCTCACCTCTGGCCTTGTGTGAAAGGAGTTGGTCAAAATGTTTCACAAAGCGCAACAAAAGAGAACACACACACAGAAACAGAAGTTCTGATAATTTTACAAGTTATTTTCCCAAAATTTCTGTAATATGTGTAAGCACATTCCGAAGGCACAAGTAAGTAGTACCCAGAGTTCGGTCTGCCAGGATTCAAGTCCTTAGAGACTCCGCATCCCCCGGCTACGAAGGGTGCGATCTGAATAGCGTGATTTGTGTGTTTACCAATTTGAAATTTCGTATCCTAGGTGGCCATCCGTGCTCCTTGCTGCAAAAAATGGTTTGATTGCTCTACCGTACGAATTTTTTTTGGCGTGGTGGTTTACAAAATGGAGGATAAGCAGTTCGGATGAAGCGCGCGCAGCAAGCGTGTCACCGATAAGATAACGGCGGCAAAAACCGACAAAGCGCTTGAGAAAAAAAAAATTTGTGCGAAAATGATCGCGACCGACATGGATATTGTTAGCTGACTGTCTTTCTCTCATTTTTGCACCCAGTGCCATGAGATCGCTCAAGATCACGAGTTGGTGAAGACCTTCGAAATCACATTCGCGTGCAAGCGTTGCAAAAAGGTGTTTCGAAAAGATATGAGGTTCGCTTTTTTTTTTGAGCTCATATTCGCGGCACACAAATACTTTATTCTTGAAAAGTTGTGAAATGATATTTGCTCATAGCCATTTTTTGTGTTCGTAAACAGAAAATTTGAAGAACAAGATGAATACTGTCCTCGGTGTGATAGCCATTTTGTGGTCCCTCAGAATGGGAGGTTACCACAGGTTGCCATTTCGTTGGAAGGCACAGAACAGATGTTCCGAGATGAGAGAGAAAGGCCAAGACATCTCGACGCACTCGACCATGTGGGCGAAGGTCTAGAATAACAGCATATGACAGTGCCTCCCAAAGTGTGTTGGATTGAAAGTTGCGCGAATCTGTAAGAGAGTGGAAAGTTCGTGCTCTTGTCAGAGATGTGTGCTCACAAGAGCGATCTATTTTCCACCTGGTGTGCAAAAAACGCAGGTAAAGAGGTGTGTGCGCGTGTATATCTCTGGTTTCGACATGTGTTATAAAAAAAAAAAAATCGCACTGGCGTCTCTGTGAATTTTTGAGTCTTGTGTGTATTCTAAATGTCGCAGCACCATTCAAACCAGAAAACCGCGAGATGCGTCGGAAAAAACACCTTCTGCTGTCATGCACGTGTACTCTCTCTCTCTCCTCGAATCCGAAGGCTCTTCCCCAATAGAATCGATCACACTTTAAATTACAACGTCTCTCTTGCTACTAGAAATCCAATCCACCAGTGTGTCAATTATTCTCCTTTCAGATTTTCATGAAAATCCGCCGGTGATGCAAAAAAAAATTCTGTGCGTGTGTGTGTGTGAGGAGAAAGCGGCGCTATATGGTTGGCAATAAGAGAGTGCACCACATAGGTCGTCGACACGGAATTTCAATGAGCGAAGACGCCATTCATGTGCAAAATTCAAGGTTTCCATGCTTCGGTCTCCGAATTCGCCCAGGCGAACCCTTGAATGCGTCCTGTATCCACACACAGATTCAGGAGATCTGCACCACATAATACTTCACAATACGGGAAGCCATGGAGGTATGAATTCGACCAGTGTTACGCGATATGAATTCAGAAGTTGATAAAATTAGCGTCTCTTCACTCACGGCATGGTGACAAATCGGAGGCATTTGAAACATGTCTCAATTCGACACCACTGAGCATCACGCCAACAGAGTCGGGGAAAAAGACGCGTGTCGCTTCTAAAGACACTGGAACAGAACGAATCAAAGTTGGATGTTTTTATTAACATGTCTCTTACACTTTGAAGTGTGCACAATGAGAAAATTTACAATCTGATGGCATCAAAAGGTATCACCGAATCCATCGTAGAGAGAGAGAGCAGATCGAAAAATCATCATCAGCAATCTCAATGAATGTCCCATTGATTCTCATTTAAGGCGTTTTCATATATTTATGAGAAAAGCGCCAAAAATCGCTCGGTAGCGCGTCTACCGAGACTGATTACAGATCTGGTCGGCTTCGTACATTTTTGATGCTTCGGTTAAGGACTGCACGTCCGAATGCCATGCCCAGAGGGGCTAAGTTTTGTTTGGTCGTCGATTTGGTTTGAAATGAAGACAATTCCACCGATTGATCGACGATCAAGGCGCTCAAATGGCAGCAGAATTGTCGAGAGTCGACCCTTTTTTGTTCTTTCTGAGTAAGTTGATCCATGTTCCAAGTGTAAGAAGGGGAATACTCTGTCGAAATAGCAATTTGACTCGAGTTTTTCAAAATTGTCTTCCAACCGAAAATAACATATCACGATAGCACCAATAGTGTGCATCTACGCGTCAATCCATTTCTCTCAGACCCGCACATCATATTTTGAACTTTGCAAGCAAATCCGAGAGAGAGCAGTCTCAGCGGCGAGCGCGTTATTCCTCGACCGAAAGAACATTGCACTCACTTGACGCCGAAAGCGCCTTCATTTGGCAAAGAAGCACCTTCAGAGATATTCGCATCGATCGGTCGGTCTCGGGCATTGAATGAGAGATTCCAACTGGGGGGCAGGCAACAGGGACGGACGTACGAAAAAAAGGAAAATATCCTGTCGTCTTTTCTGGTTCGAAAGAGGAAAACAATACCTCAGTCCAGCCACTCCGGAGATGATAGATAAGGAGGGCAGGAAGTGAAATTTCTATCGACGGGGTCTACAATCCTTACATAAATGGGACAAAGAGGAGGGTTTCGCAAGTTGGAAGAGTTAGAACACATCGAGAGTACTAGTGAACATCGTTGGCTCCGGAAACGAGATGGAATACATTCAGAATTCGATCAGAGAGCTGCCTTGTTGGGAGGCATCCATTCTGTGGTTTCCGTTCTGATTTTGTTCGTTTCCGTTCTGATTTTTGTCGATTCGATGCGATTTTGGAAAAAAAAAAAGTGAAAAAGTGGCAGAAAAGGGCTGCCACGAGAACGTTTCAAAGGGGGGTCATAGATCGCGAGAGATTCGGAGAATACCTTGGCATGTGACGTCAGTTTCAGAAGGGAAAAGGAGGCACTCTGTCCGAGAGGTCTCTTTCGAGCTCGGTGATGACCAAGTAAGGATCAAATCAGAGAGAGTGGTACCGTTGAGAACACATTCGATGCGCGGTCGACGTGCAGCGCATTGAGGGCGCGAAGGTAGCTGGTTGCGAGCTTCGAATCTCGACGAATTGCAAGAAAGAAAATATAAACAAATTATCGAATTGGAATTACTCTGCAGGCTTCCTGACCGAGTCGGGAGTTCGCGAAAATTTTAATGCGCTCGATCGAGGAAAGCCCTCCTTGAGATGATCGTTCGGTTTCATATGGTATTAGGAGAATACAAACACGAAAAGCAAAGAGAAAAGTCAAAATTTCTATTGTTAGAGCAATTGATCCATATCAGATTAAGAGAAAAGTCGATCGCGTATCATTTGTGAAACACGGACATCATTGTAGAGCGTTTCACAAATTGAAAAGAGCAAGCCTTTGAGAGAGATGATGATATTGGATTCCGCGATTGAAGAAAAAAAAAAATACAAAAAATTCGATTTTGGCGATAGATGATTCGATGGCAGATAGAGAGGCGCCAGAATGCAGAGATTCACCTCGAGATCTAAAAAAAAAAAGACCTGTATTGATGCTTGAAGGCAACTCGGTATTTTTTTGGACTCTGACGGGTTTGGAACACACACGCGCGACCGTTCAGTGCTCAAAATCGCAAATAAGAGAAAAATAAATAGATTTCTCTTTTTAAAACTTTTGACGACCACATTTAGAAGTTTGTCTTCTGGCTCCCTTCCGGTAAAGCACTGCCCTCATCCTGCCTACTTTCATGCAGAGTTTTTTTAATATAACCGTATAGACGGTGCCAGATTCGTATCTCATGTACCACTGGTCCGTGGCCGACAGGAGTTGTTTTTGCTTCCGGATTCAACACCGATTTCGCATTCGAAAGGAAACTGTGCGTAATGTGTGTGTTTCTCTTTGCGTCGATCACTCTTGTCCATCTCTTCCAATGTCTGCTCACGTCATTTTTGCGATTCTGTTTCGCGATCGTTGTACCAGGGAACGACGAACTGGAACAAAAAGACACGATATTATCATGCCTCTCGTCATGTGTGGACCGGGAAATCTCTAAATTTAAAGAATCAAAGACGTGTGTATCAATATCATGTATGGGACAGACGAAGAGTGCGAATGCGGAAGCCGGTCTATATTTTGGCTTTTTTCAGGCGCTATTATCACCAAATCGATCCAGAACACCTGAATATGGAATGTGGGAAGGAGGCACCATGTAGACCGTTTTATCAAAGCTTCAATAATCCATACTCGCTTCAGCCATTCAAGATTCTGAAAAAAATATTGCAATGGTCGGAACCATCAAACGCTTATCTTGGAATTGAGAAGCTAGACAAGGACTTCAATCCTCCGCGTGAGTCTGATCAAGACGACATCTATATGTTCCCCTACCCCAAGAGGACGTGGCATGCCAGACCCTATTGGTACCGCTCACCGGCCGGATTTTTCCAACATCCAGACAATGAGCGTGTGAAGCTCTGCCGCTTTATCTCGGACTTGCTTGTGTTCCGGGGGAATAAGAACCAACTCAACATGTTCGCCCGCTATTTGAAATACTTTTATTACATGCTGAAGAACAAGACTTATTCGGTGTCAGAAGAGAGATTAGAAGAAGTTTTGGGCGAGTTGGAGGATATCTATTTTGACCCGAAGACGCGTGGTGCACCCACTCAGATCATTTCTAAGCCCGAGAACGATATCCGAAACCAACTGAGAAAGATAAGAATATTTGTAACGGAAGATTGGAAAAATTTTTGGAGAGAAAATCCGCCGATTGAACCTTGGGCCAGTCCCACAGGCTTGGCCGATCCAGATCCTCATATTCTGGTTCATAATCAGCCATCTCTGATCATGATGAGGGACCTGGCGACAGGCTCATCCGCCATTGAGGAATATATCGCGGCGATCAAGTCGCTATATACAACTTTTTCTCCTCGGCAAGTTATCAAGTGCGCGTTGATGGTACCGACCGAACTATTGTTCACCGATCAAGTGCTGATCAGGAATACTATTTCGAAGCGCGAACGAGAGAGGAGGGAGCAATGTTTTGTGGGGTCAATGCATATGGGATCAATGAACATGATCTACGAATTCACACCTGGTTGGAACCACGCCACGCACGCCTTCGAATATGGACGGAGGAACACGATCGACAGACAGATGAGGGAGGAGGACGAGATGAAGAACCGATATTTGGAACCCTTGGAAGATTTTGGCCGACGTCGGGACAATTTTCCTGTCCACGTGAACACTTTGTTTCTTTGGCGTTGCCAACCTGATCCTGTCTATTCTCCCTATGCTTATCTGTCGGAAAAGGGCAATCTGAACGCAATGACTTCGTTCCAGGCGGGAGATATCGAACAGACACTAGAATTCATACCGGCGTCCATTCGTGCTCGTCCGCCCACGCATAACCAAAATCGGTCTTGGCTCGGCATCTACTCGCCCGCTGCGGCCAATAAACACAAGAATGGCATGTGGGAGCCGGTGGAAGACTACGAAAATCGAGAAATGGTCCATATGAGCAGTGCGACGTACAAGGATATTTTGCTGAATTCAGACCCTGAATTGCAAGAACTTGGAGAGATGTCCAAGGAGAAACGAGGACCGATGACTCGGGATGAGCTGGAAGAGGCATTGGATCAAAAAAGAGATCAACTTTTGAATTCGTTCAAACATCGATTTTCTAATAATTCAAAGTTATCCGCTTTCGCGGAAAATGTGAGCTACCTTGTTTCTGAGACAAATGGGAAGGTGGGTCAAGCAGGATTCATGAAACGTGCTCTAATGTTATTGAAGAAACAAGGTCCATGTGAATCGGTTGGATTTTACGAATTTACAAAGGAATTGGCAAAGGAATTGATTGAGCATGTCAAGAGCAAGTTCACGCGTGCGTCTGCGTTTTTCGATGCAAATGAACGAAGGATGAGTTACATGAGTCATTATTTCTCGAGTGTGGATCGAAATCAGCAAAGAAAATCAAAATCGCAATCAGAAGGAAAACCTCGAAGTTACTCGACGTGTGCCAGTCATCTCCATCCGCAATATGGTCGGACCTATTCGACACACTCTTCTGAAAAGCAAGATCATGACAAGGAGGCAGAAATGGATGCTCAATTCGAGGAAAAAGGAGCAGCAGAATTTTGCGAACTTTTTGGTTCTAAATCAGTAAAAAAATATCAAAAACTTCAGGATTATTTTGCGTCGTTCAGAGGAAGGACAGTTGTTGATCAAGGTCATGCCGTAGAAACTAAGGAGAGAATTACTTTTGGAATGAGCGTATTGCCTTACTTTCATAGCGGTCTGAGTGTGGGTGTTGGCGTCGTGAATGGCGTTTTGCGCGTGATTGGAAATAGTATTCGAAATGCGTTGGATAGCTGTATTGAGTTTTACCCGCACGACCCTTTCACCACGGAGATGTCGGCGGTGCGTGAGATCAATGCAGATGCTATTAGATCTAAGTTTTGGAATCGTTGGAAGAATCATTTACAAGTTGAGAGAAATATTGAAGATGAACTTCCTGGCGTTGAGAGAGTCAAGGAACGTCTTATTGAAGAGGCCAGGCCCTATCACCTCAATGCTGAGCCAAGATGGGATCTGTTTCAGAAGCCTATGAATACGGAACGACCAGATTTCAATCCTTTTGTGGAGAGCATCATTCGAGATGAAATCAAGAAAAAAATCCCGAGATTTAATACTGAAGATAAGCCGTCATCATCTTTGGAGCATACATCGGATATGTTACCTTGGAACGACCCGTCTGACATTGCTAAGAAAAAACAAAATTATATAACGAAAATTTTAAATTCTGCGTTTGAGGGTTACGGCAAGTCATCTCGGAGATCAACACATGTGTTCGTAGACCAGATGTTACGCCTGAAGAGTCGACAGAGGTTGGTAGATGTCGATGAGGTGATCAATGACACATTTGGAAATTCTCCTAAAGTTATTCACAGCACCGAAGCAATTGGATTGTATGAACTTTTTGAAAAGAAAAAACAGCGATCGGATCAGCACCGTGATGCTTGGAACTGTTCCGAGCTGAGGTTTCATACGCCTAGTGATTACGAGGATCTCCGCAAACAATATGAATCCTATTGTTTGGAACTTTCGCTCAACCGGAACGCATTGGGGCCACATCGAGACAATCAAGATCAATCTTTGTCTGATTTTGAACAGATGCTACTTGAAGTTCAACCATTTTTGGACCTATGTGATGCAAATCCCAAAAATATCCAGGCAAAGATTTTTTTAATGTTCAAGCTGGAGGATTTGTCTTCTTCTAATTTCTTTTCTCCTCGATGGGCACCAAAAGACAAGGAAAAGGCGATGTGGATGGATGAGTTTTCGATCTGGACATCGGCGCCCAGCTCTGTTCGACCAAAGTTGGTAGGAAAAAAGAAAAAAGAAAAATATCCAACAACGATTGCGGCGCGTCGATTGCCTCACTACGATACATTTCAAACACCAGACGACCTCGTCGCATCGCTTGGATATCCATCCAAGACACTTCATACCGACCTGTTCGAATCCCATACAAAATATCCATTTTTGAAAGTGGCGAAAGATGGCACCTACCTAGACCTGAATGCCGACGGAAGCTTGGATTATGTCTTGCAGTTTGCGAAGGAGTTGGCGCCGGAGGGAGACTTGGTTCATTCACAATTGGCAAAATCACCATATCAAAGATTGAATGAACAATTTCCAAATGCCAAGTCGATGGCTCGAGCCTACGTACGCGCGGTCATTCAAATATCACACGATCGATTAGCACCGAAGCGTTGGGACCCATTGAAAGAAGATAACGACATTTTGCTGCTTCTGCACGAGTTGAATCTTCAGCGCGAAAAGATATCTTCAGATACCGATCATGGTATTTATGCGTTCGTCAACGAGCTGGCAAGTCGATCAGAAAGTGTACGAGACTTGAAGAAGATGCCTGCTCGCTCGAAGCGAAGACTTGAGTCACTGGGCAATCGTTTATCGAAAGAGGAATATTATGGATTTCTGGAAATCCGATCCGCTTTAGAAGAAACTGGAATGGATTCTTATTGTCCGCCATCGATGCCAGATGCGATTAAATGGGCCACTCATCAAAAGTTGGAAGAGAAACGCGTCAAATTGGGGGAAAATTGGCCATATCTGTTACGGGAGCATGATGTGATGCAATTATTAGATAAAACCAGTTTGTTGGAATTATCACTGGATTTTTTTGAAAATCGCGATTTTGAATACAAAAAATCTCTGAGTGAACATTACGATCGATCTGAATCACCGATAACTGATGAAGGATTGGATGCGTCAAGTCAGAAAGGCATTGTCTATACCCAGACGCCACCCGGAAAGCAATTGTGGACGCATGTAAAGTGCAAAAAGCCCTGCATCGTTTTTGATCCCTATATGCCAGTTGAAGTTAAACTGTTGTTGAGCTTGTCTATGCACAAAAACAAGCAAATCCCGGCATACGACAAAGTCGTCAGTCAACTCAGTGGCGATGTGTCTGCCAAAGTGATGGAAATAACGTCAAAGATCAATGAATATTGGCAAAGACAACGATCGACGATAGAGACTCAATTGCCGTTCGGATCCGATTTCGAGAGGAATGCGATGGCTTGGACGCGTGCGGACTATGTCAACTACTATGCAAATGGCATTGAATCTGACCTGAGAGGCGACCGTGTCTCGCAGCTGAACGCCGTCGAGATTGAAATGTTTGGAAGTCAAGAAGAGATAAAGCGATGGAGGGAGCATTTGGCGGCCTTTCAAGCAAGGGAAGAGGCAAGGAAGAAGGCAGCGAAGGATTCGGAGATAACGGAGGTGGTTGATGCGGCGGCAGAGGTGACCAAGGATCAAGTTGAAAAAGTTGAAAAAGTTGAAAAATTGGATTCAAATATGAATGAATTTCGAGCTATTTCGATGTTAGGCGATATTGATACAGCTCGGAGTGTTTCTGATGATATTTGCTATATGCCCAGTGAGTATTTGCGTTGGTCCAGAGGTGCCGATGCGATGTTCGAACGTTTTCAATCCGATCGTTTTCCTCCTTTGATTTCCGATCAAGTTTGTCATGAATTTACTGTAAATCAACTCGGGTACGACAAGTTTGACGCTGACAAGCCCGAAACGTACGGGAGTTATCCTTACGACTGGCGCGAACCGAAGACATCATTGATGTCATACGACAAAGTCTTGACACAGAACGAGATCAATTTAGATGATCCGAAGGATTTGATGGAATTCATGTCTTCAGATGCGGTTCGAAATATGAATTCTGGTGTGCAATTGGCCGCGAGATCTCGGGACCCCGATATCCTGGTAAAGGCGCTTCAACTGGACATGATGAAGGACATGTGGTCGGGAGATACGGCGAATCCGGCGACGATTCTTTATTTTGAAATGTTGGAAGAAGAGAGGCGGTTGGATGTGGATGATCCCGTGCCGGTCCCCGCTCGCATTCCTGAGACGTTGGTGGGCATTGTGCGAAATCATTCACGTACAGGGAGGAATTTGGCGCCGTTGTTAGCGAAGAGACGAATGGTACGTGATCGACTGCGACGATGGTACGGCCACAACATCGATTGCATTTACTTCGACGTTAAGGACTTGATGTGGAGGGAGCTTCAACGCATGACTGGAGATGGTCCGGAACCGACAACAACTTCATCGACATGGTCCGAGACCGTTGGAAATTCACCGTTTCAGTTGAGTTTTGAAAATTATCAAATGCAAAAATCATATTATGATTTGATCAACGAGTTCAAGTCAGATGGTCAGCTTTCAGAAGAAGAAGTCAAAGAGATTGTGAGGGATGAACAGACGCTGTTCTTTGAAGATTTGCATGCTCGATTGAGCGCTCAGCTTCATCTGAAGAAATCGGAATTGAAATCACGAATTGAGACTTTGGTGTCGGATGCATTGCGAGTAACCGATAGGTTGTCCCAATCAGAGAGACATGAAATCAAGAAGCTCCTGCGGGAGCTGTTGGGAGCATCCGCGTTGACGGAGGCGGACGTTGAGGCGATCAGGAATCAATTGTCAATCGATCCGAATTTGACTGAAAAAGCGTTAGAAATTTTTGAAGAGCAAAAAAAAAATTTCATCTTTGGAAAGTCGCCGGTGTGAGCTTTTGGCGGCTCATGATCGGCTTTCAGCTGAAAGAAAGGAAGATTTGTTGCGTACTGATGCGTCCCGTCGGTTCGTTGGGGATGCCCAGTCGCCTGCCGATGCGGCAACAGCCGATTTCTTAGATTTGAGCGGACATCGATCAAAGGTCGTCGACGAGTCGACCCGCTCGGACGATACACGTAAATCGGAGGCAATCGATGAAGAGGAAAAAGCGCAGGCTGTTTCGGTGCGTCAGAGTGGTCCACCAGGGGAAGGGGATCGATATGCGCTTTCGGCGGTGCCGGAAGAGACCGGCATCAAGTTGGTGTCGGCTGATGCTGGAGAGAGCACCAAGTCATCTGCGAAGACAACATCCAAGGTGCGGATGCAATTCGATAGGATCAAGCGCACGTGGGATAGCATAGGGAAGCAGCAAAGACAATTGGACGTGGCACATTCTCAGATGATTTTTTCCTTTGAAGAACTCGGATTTCACTTCAACCGAAATGTATGGTATTTTGCATGTTCCCGATGCATTTCCTATTTGTTTTTGGACTTTATAGCCGGCCGCTACAACGTGATCCGACTAATCGCCACCAACGACGTGATCGACATCTGGCGGAAGTTCGCGGCCACCAAGGCGCTCTCAATTCACTTCACGAGCTACTCGAGCCCGGGACTGATCAGCTTCGACATCAGAGAAGTGCCCATGTGCATGCGATCCTACTCCGACATAGCCACGCAAAAAATCACGACATCAACGTGGAAAGTGTTCTTTACCTACGCAGGCGCGGAAGTCAACACCCTGCAACAATCTCCACGGAAACGAGAGAACCTAGGACACGTCACGTTATCGGCCATCACGTATCCCGCAGAATCCAGATTTTTCATCGTCAGATGGGAAATGCACTGGAACTGCCCCAATCCGGCTGTCTCGATATACCGATCAGGCGTGAGACAACGGCGACGACGTGGCAAGCACGCAGTCATTCAACGAGAGGAAAGGGTTTAGATGGTATGCGTTGTCGCGCCCAAACAAACAACGATTCGCGTCTCCTATAGTTAATAAACTGTGTATATATGTGTGTGTACAGCGAAGTTGTTTAAATGTGTGTACAGAGAAGTTGAATTTAAGTGTGTGTATGAATTTGAGTGTGTGTATAGAGAAGTTGAGTTTAAGTGTGTGTATGAGTTTGAGTGTGTGTACAGGGAGGTTGAATTTAAATGTGTGTATGAGTTTGAGTGTGTGTACAGAGAAGTTGAGTTTGAGTGTGTGTACAGAGAAGTTGAGTTTAAGTGTGTGTACAATAGATATACAATAAGTACAGAAAAATCTGAGTGTGTTTTTATACAAAGTTGTTTGACGACAGATTCTGGAAAAAAGTGTGATTTTTACTCGCCGGTAGGAGGGAGTGGACCCTCGATGGGAATAGGGACAGCGAAGATGCTACGCCAGTGTTTGGAGATGGTGTGGATGATGTGAGAGCGCTCGGAACGACTGGCGACGACGAGGCGAAGAGAGAGAAGATCGGACGATTTTTTGAAGGAAAAGAAAGATCGTCTGTTCGTGATCGTCTTGTCGGAATGAGGGTGGATTGAGTTGGCCAGGATACCGAGGAACGTATCGGGAGCGTCGGATTCGTGAAGGATGAGGCTCGCGATGTGTTTGTACTTGATGTGCATGGAGACGTCGAGTCGGGGTGCCTTGGCGGAGGGGGAGGTTGGAGAAGGCCAGCTGGCGTAGTCTTCGTCGAGGAGGATGATTTCTTCGGGCGTAAGGATGAGAGTGCGACGGAGGTGGGCGGGTTTGGCGCCGAAGAATGGAAGAAGAGAAAATGAGTCGACGAGTTGGTAAACGAGCGTGTAGGCGTCGATGATGATTGGAGATTCAGGTTCCTTCCGATAGGGACGGAGACGGTGTTTTAGATGA
The DNA here is from genome assembly GCA_964023215.1 of Eledona agricola. Classification (NCBI taxonomy): domain Eukaryota; kingdom Metazoa; phylum Arthropoda; class Insecta; order Coleoptera; family Tenebrionidae; genus Eledona; species Eledona agricola. The sequence continues at coordinate 40,718 of CAXIEJ010000069.1, forward strand.
TCCAGAAAGAGATCTTTGCAGTAGAGGACGCGAAACGTGGGAGGAAAATGCATCACCAACGTTTCGAGCTTTTTGACGAATTTGAGCGTTCTGAGGTGGGCACGAGTGACCAACATGACCGGAACATGATCTGAGAATTCAAGGCATATCCACTGATGAAAGGGACCGACGATGAGTTGCGTCAGATTATGAAGAGATTCACAAAGTGAAATTTCACAATCGGATTGCGTTAATTTGAAAAGTTCTTCAAGCGGAAGAGATCGGGCAGCGCGGCGCAACGGTAAACTCGACTTGACCAACGCCATCACAGTATGAGTTGTCACCAATAAAAAGGCGGGTCTTTCGCGATCAACTTTCGACAGATGGAGCAAATAAAATCCAGGCAAAAAAAGTTGCAAATCTTCTTCTTCGACGCGTTCCAGACCACGAAATGCGCGTTTCAACATAGGATCAGACGGATCGACATCATCATCGAGAGCGAGAGACATATCCACATGATCAGAGTCGATGGAAGGAACATTAACATGAAAATCTTCATAACTCACCAAAAATGAACTTTGACATTTTTCGCATTTGTGAACATGTCGAAACGTCTGCACAGCCGAACAAGACACGCATCGCACCTTCTCAGACATCTCACGCATGCGCTCCAACAATACCAATACCCTATCAACGCGATCAGTAGCCTCCATGCGATAACAACGCGTTTCGAAGTGATTGGATAATTGAGAAACTGTCGATGAAAAACAAAGAGACAATGTCCGCCAACCACTCCCTGCATCGACCTCATCACTCCTGTCATCAACTGACTGCGACACATCATTCAACTCACGCACATCCACCAATTTCTCGCACTCTAGACGAATTCGACAACTCCCATCCAAAGGATCCCACTCTTCAATCACCTTCCCCGCAATCGCCAACAAGCAAATCGTCCATCCACAAACCTCTCTATATTGCACCTCAAACACCTCAGCAGAGTTCCCCAACTCTTCCCTCGCATGCTCAGACCAGAGAATTCGATCGGTATCCAATTTCACCTTCGCCTCCAAATCCATTTCATCCTTCTCCTCGGCAATCTCCTCATCCTCTCCAGTACCTATCGAATCACAATCACTGCCATTCGAACGCACATCACCCACATCTATCAACGACAATGCTTCCGACAACCTATCCTCTCGCTCACCTTCTTGGTCACCTTCTTGGTCACCTTCTAGCTCACCTTCTAGCTCACCTTCTTGCTCATCACTCCCTTCTCCAACCGGATCACCAAAATCGGAAGAAGAATCATCAGATCCATGCGCACTCATCTCTGTGTCAACACGGCACGCATTCAATCCAACCCAATCTTCTACACCTTTCCGACTCGTAGTATCATCAGCAGATAACTCATCCAGTGACCTCTGCTGTCTGTCTCTATGATGGTTGTAAATCAACAACCACATCGTCCCATTCTCTCGATATAACCGCTCAATTCGCATCTGTTCTTCTCGAAATTTCTCTTCGTCCAAAAATTTGCATCTCCCAACACCTTCTCCCAATATGGCTCGATCTGACACTCTATCAACCTTATCAACCTTGCCTCCAACGCCCGCACCATGAATCACAGCAAGACGCTTCCCAATCTTTGATCCGAACCGCACAAGACCAACTTTTCCTTCCCCACCCAATTCACGCCCCGACCCAACCATTTCCCCTTTCCCCGACTCCAATGATGCACTATCATCTTCTGGAACGAAGGAACACGAACTATTCGACCGGGTGGATGACGCCTGCTCTGACGGAGGAGAAATCGGTGAATATTTCAAAGACGCTTCTTCTTCTTCCTGTACAGTCTGAACTTTTTCTCGATCTAAACAACTCATTACTGCTCTCGATCCATCTTCTCCGAGATCGCTCGACCTCCGGAAGGCAAAAGGAAGCTCAACCGAATACGCCATCATGCGCGCACCAACCGCACGACCCCGCAAACCTTCAACCACCGGGTTACCATCCAAATTCAAAAATTCCAATTGATTGGACTTCAAAAGACGAAAAATCGACACTGAATCGAATATTCGATTCGCTGACAAATCAATGTATCTTAGAGACGGAACGATGACCTCCAACACCTCTATCGACTCCAACCAATTGTTCGACACGTCAAGCTTTTCCAGTCGATTCAAATGCAGAATCGTACCACTCAACTCGCGTATCTGATTGGAACTCAAATCAAGTGAAACTAAATTCCGACAAAGGTGAAGATTCGGAACTGAACTCAATAAATTTTTAGACAAATTTAAGATTTTCAAAGCCGGGAAATTCAATTTGTCCTCTTCAAACGCCAACAAACTATTCGTGGCTGCTATCGATACCAATCTGCTTACATTCGATGCTGAACCGAACAAAAATGACTTTATCATCGACGGGAGGACACGGTCAAATTCCACACTCAGCACACTCTCAGGCAACTCGAAACTCTCCAACTCAATGCGGCAATCCATAAACTCCAAAAGAAAAAAAAGTCAGACCTCTTAACGTGTGTTTCACGCGCGCGCCAAGCAAACGATGTGTGCTCTATCCAACATGCACGCGTACCTCCAATCTTTCCAAACTTTTAAAACGCGACAAATCAATTATCGACAAACTAGACGCCCTTTCCAACCCACTCCTCCCATACGAAACCACTCTCAAATGGTCTACGCTCTCCACGTCAATTCGCATCCGATCACCCTCAAGTCCCACATCTACATCGTACTCAGTTGCTTTTGAAAAAAAAAAAGAGAGACAATATTGTAAAATCGTCATAGTAAAAAAATACTAATAACACAACACGCAGCAAAAACGCGCGCCACCCTTCTCCTCAGGTCCCCTCCTTTTTAAACAAACACGCCCAGACGGAAGGCATGGCGAAGAGCGCGTACATTCCGAACGGCGGAGCGCCTCGGCCAGCGCAATAAACGCCTCGATGCGAAGAATGACCATGTTGACGAATGCTCTTGATGCGCCATCACTCAACCACGTCGCAACCAACCGAGCTGTGCATGCACATTTCAACAGAGAACACGTGTGTTCAGTAGACACTTCTGATTTCAAAAAACAGATATCAAAAAAAAATCTCGTACAATTAATTATTTGGCATCAAAATTCTCTTGTAGCGCACGCAAACTCTCTGTTCGTCGCACGCCCGTGGACATCCTCTCGTGAGCACGGCCGCGCAAACGAACACATAGACCGCGCGCATAACAAACAAAAACAACTTCAGAGAAGACACACTCAAATGACGGCGCGCCCATCTCTCCTCTCAGATACGGTAAATTTATTTTATATACACAACGCGACAACGCATCATCTAAGAGAGGGCGAAAAACATATATGTGTAACCTCTCCCCTCCAGTCCACAAAGCGAAACGCGCACAGTAAATTTTTCAAAGACCGACACTTGTATACGCCCTCCCCTCTCTATTTCTGAACCTTCTCTACACGAGACAACAACTCCCATAACACGACACGTCCCTATCGGACAAACAAACAAACAAAAAAAAAAAAGCATTCTCTCTCTTCTGCACGCGTATCATCTCATCTCCCAAGAAGTCTTTTTCCAAAAAAGAGAGAAATCGTCCCTGTTTTTTTTTCCGACAACGCACCACAACGCGGTACACAAAACAAAACGAATCCGAACGTCTCTCTGCTCTCGTCACCTGGTAGGGTACTGTTGGTAGAAGTAGCCAAGGTCACGAGTGCCAAGTGCAAGGACGTCAGCCTTGGGGTGCCAGGCAGTGTGCAGAATCTTCTGCTTGTACATCAGCGGTTCGTTGGTCAAATTACCATCGAGTTGTTTCGCATCCGAAAACGTCGGTCTGACGGCCTTGATGCATTGCCGATTGTTGTTGAAAGCATTGCAGATGTAGAAGTTGTTGTTGTACGAGCCGGTGATCAACTGTGCCGAGTTGCTGCTCCAAGCGAAGTTAAACTTGTCAAAGATCGCATTGTTCATGTAGAGGTCGCAAAGCATGTTGAGATAGTCGTGGAAGTTGATCATGTAAATGGGGCCGGACTCCTGGCGGATGTCCCAAATCTTCAAGCTGACGTAATCCCGAGAACAAAACATGCGTCCACACGGACTGAACTTAACGTCACCAATTGACGCAATCAACTCGTTGAACATCCCGTCCATTTGGGCATTGGGATCTTGATACACCTTGGCCTGATTCTCGCACAGCGCGCCAGCGCGCAGGTCACCGATTCGAACAATGCCCTTGCTGCTGGAATAAATCAAATAGTTACAGTTGGATGGGTGAAAATCGGCGGACGTGATCACCTCAGACACATTCTCGGGATCGTCAGTACTGATGTCAACCGTGCTCAACACCTCGTCGTTGATGCCAATGTTCCATAAATTGATGCGAAGATCATCGGCCGATATAAACGTTTCGCCGTCGGTGTTAAACGCAATAGAATTGATGTTGTAAGCATGACACCCTTCATAAATACGCTCGGATTTGATCGAGGGATCCGGACGCTTGTAATCGCCGAAATACTGCCCGCCTTTATCTGTAATTCTGAACAATTTGATCGTCTTGTCTGTAAGCGAAGAGAGCCGTTTTTCGGTCAGCCTGCCTCTCTCGCACACCATATATTGTGTACGGAAAACACACAAAAAAAAAACGTACCGTTGGTCGTTAGCAAGCGTTGTGTGTCGCGTTGAGGGAAAGGATACCATTTGAGCATGTTGATCCTTTCATCGATTTCCACCGATGTCAACACATCGAGCTTGCTATCGTGACTCTTAAAATTCGTATAGGGGCGATAGGTATGACCTTCATCCTCCCTGAAGAGAATGACTTGACCGCAGTTGTAGCCAACTGCCAAATAATTTCCAGTCGAATCGAACGCCAACGAGGATATCCAACTGCCCAAACCTTTCCCCACGGTCAAGAAGAAGAGAAGAGAGTCAGCCAGCCTCTGCGTCGCGCGAGTTGTACGCACACATGATTTTTTTTTTTTGAAAAAAAAACGTACTGTCATCATTTGAAGAGTCGTTATCTAAATCATTTTCCTCACCAAACATTTGGAAAAATGTCCATGTTTGACCCCCGTCTGAAGGCGCCGCATCATAGAATGGTTTGAATTCTGCTTCGTAGGCTTCAGTCAAATCTGACATTGGTCGGCGTTATTGTAATCGCCTCCTGCTCGGGAGCTCCAACCAATAGGCAAAGGTAGATGATCTCTTTCCCTCTCTGCTCAGAAGGGAAAAAACGAGTAGCAAGGATGATGCGGGTGAGTCACAAAAAGCTTCGCTAAAACTTTTTCGCCGCACGAAAGAGATGTAATACAAGGCAAACGCCCGCGGTTAATAGAGAGAGGGTATAGCGTGGTTCGAGCTTTCGATGCGAAGATGGCCCACATATGGTGGTGGCGGAGGATGCGTAACAAAAAAAAAAGAGCCTCGGATGCTGACACAAGAGAGAGAATTGTGACAGGACTTTGCACATTCTCTCTGTTTTGCAGAAGATGTGATATACAAGTTGCTTGCGCTTTTTTTTGTCGCGTTCCTACTGTGCTCCCTCTCAGCACCTGACTCTGTCTCCAATCGGCAGAAGTGAAGTGATGAGGCACACATACCTTTAAAGTTGCCCGTATATGCACCAGGTGCAGCGCTAGAACGGCAGGGCGAAGGCAAGCCAAACTGTGTTGTACCGCTTAAAGAAATTGAATGAATTGCACGCCAGCGTAAAACAGAAAATAACGTGACATTTGCCCAGAATTGGAAGGAATGGCGATGTGGCCAATGCGTTCAGTAACAAAAATGCCGACGTGCGCCTCGGTTATTCATAGCACTCATCTCCTCCAACAATGATGCATGTGGTCACTCGCGCGCGCACGCAAACACAAAAAGAAAAGGCAAAAAAATATTTCGGTACATGATTTTTTGTGTGTGTGTCGGACTCGACAACCCTTCTCCGCAGATAAACACACACCCCGCACCCCCTCTATATTTCCCTCCAGTGATGCTCGAATTAGGATCGCTTGGAGAAGGGAGACGCACTGGGAGAAGGAGATGTCGCGCTCCAGGCTCTTATTGCATTGTGCGCCTTTTCTCTCCCTTCTCTCCGGTTTTGAGGCGTGCCGGAGCCAAGTAGAACAGCATCAAGAGAGGGAGTGGAAGTACCGACATGACGTGCGCGCCCAAGAAGGGCAGAAAGAATGTTGTCAAGAAAAACACAGATTTTTTTTTTTATAAAAAAATAATATGATATATGTGTATTTTTAGCGACACGAGGATTTGGACTTGATGTACCGACATCGAATGAGGAGGTCAGAAAGAGAGGAAGGACCCTCGCTCTTTTGGAGAAACGGATGGTCGATGAGTTCGGTGGCAAACTTTCGATTGGCAGGATCTTTGACCAAGCATTGCCGAACAAAGTCATTAAACTCGGAAGAAAAACGTTCAGGTGCGGTCACAGTAGCAGGCGGACGACTGAGGAGTTTCGGGAGCTCTTCTATTGATTTGATGTCAGCGTTGGGTGGTCGTCCGTCAACCATCTCGATGATCGTGATCCCTAATGACCAAACGTCTGATTTTCCATTATATCCACTTTTCTGGATAACTTCGGGAGACATGAACAACGGCGTTCCCACGTAGTCCAGATACTCGTGCGTGCTAACATGGAGTTGCTCCGACACGCCAAAGTCCGTTAACTTCACCTTCCCTTGCGTTGTCGCCAGAATATTTGCCGCCTTGACATCTAAATGCAAAATACTGTGATGGTGAAGATAAATCAAACCTTTCATCGTCTCAAGCGCAACGTAAGCCACCTGCGACTCGGTGAGCGTCGTGTTGCAAATCCTCATCATGTCCTTGATCGAACCCATCTCACAGTACTCAATGTAAATCCAAGTCTCCGTGTTATGTACACTCGTCCCGTAATAGGCAACGACGAGATTGCTTCGACATCGCTTCAACACTTCGATCTCCTTTTGGATAGACTCTTGCATTCGCGTGTTCGTGTTCGCAATCACCTTGATCACCAACGTGTACCCAGAAGAAATATGGGTGGCCTTTAGCACTTTTCCCCAAGATCTGGACAAAGTCAAATTTCAGTCAACGGAACGCGGTCAGAACGAGGCGTGTGATGCCCTCCTATTTGCAATCCGACAAATCACCACTCAATCAATCGTCTTCGAAATGGATGATCAAAAAGAGGGACAAGAAAAAAAATCACACACACACACACACGTGACATTTGAAAAGACAGACAACAGAAACACGTTGAGAATGGTCTTGGCTGACCCACCTACCCTTTCCCGATCTGCTCCTGAACGTTGAAGAGATCCTCTGGTCTATCCCCGATCCACTTAAAGTCAAAATCGACGTGTGAGTCGTGCCGGACGTTGTAGGGAGAGGTGATGTTGCTTATCGAGTGCAGATTTTTCTTCTTCCCCCGCCCGAGAGACTCAATAAAGAGACGGTGCTCGTTCTGGCGGAGCTTGATCTGCTCTTCGGAATCGATGTCTCGAAGAGCCAGGGTGATCTCGCCGAGCGTCTTGATAGAGAGCATCCAGCTGTTCGTGTCCATTTGATTCTTCGAAGACATCCATAGAGTCCGATCAGATGGCCACTTGGTCTGCAGACAGAAGCTGTGCCGAATGTTGTTCTTCTTCCACCGACGGCCACTACTGTCGTCCGGAAAGTCCACCGATACTTCGATAAAGTCGTCCCAAAAAACCACATTCAGAGGTGGCCGATTCTCGTGGTACGCCTTGGTATCACGATAGTACAACATCCCATCCTCGGTGCAAACGAAATACCGCATGCTCCAGTTCTTCCGGCCGCCAGCCGCACCACCCTTCTTCTCCAAATTTCCACGACGCAAAAAATATGACCGTTGAGATTCTAAAAAGTGAATAGGAGAATACTCAAGGTAGAACGATTTGAAGCAGGGCTCCGATTCCAACATCTGGTTGATGCACCGCAGAGAGAGCAGTTGCTTGTTGGCGAGAGCGAGGTCGGCGAAAACTCCATGTTAGAGAGAGATTTGTCACGACAGAAAAAAAAAAAAAAAGTCTCGTACACAAAGAAAAAACGCGTACCTTCGGCGGAAATTTGTACGACGCGAACCGTCGCTGTGGATCCAAGCTCTCCAACTCGTTCGTGTTGGCGTTCTTGCTGTACATCGAAAACGCGTAGGTATGTACCTTACTCTCCTCTGGATAGATGTGCTCCGCGATCTTGACGGACGCCTCCTCAACCGTCAACTTGACGCTCTTGAGCACAATCTTCAGCGTCTGGCCCGCATCCGCATACTCGAATTCGAACTCGACGCCCCGCTTCAACTCGATCTTGTCCTGATTCACGCGCACGGTCGAAGGGAGCAGGGGGAGAAAAAACAGAAGCGGTCAAACCAAACCGCACAAAAACGTACGCTCGAGGGCGGTTACGAAGAGAGCAACAACAAAAAAAAAGGACGCGCAGAGAGCTCACGCGCTTTACAATAACAAAACAACAATTAAAAAAAACACCGAATGCTGGAACGCGCGCGCGTACGGTAGATGTCAGGCCGCAAGAGCCCAAACTGGCATCCCCGTTGAGCATCCTCAGCGAATTGCAGTAGAGCCGGTACCGATCCGAGCGCAAACTCTCCGGCATGGTGTTGTTGAGAATGGTAATGGCCTCGGTGATGGTCGCATCGCGAGGTAGACGCTTGGTCGAGTACCCCTGCAGGACAGGCATCTGGACGCGGACGATGATGAAACCGCTGTCGGCTGAATCGAGAGCAACACCGCCAGGCGCATCAACCACTGCTTTCTCGAATGTCATCACCTCGTCACTACTTGATGCATTCGCCGAGCTGTTGGAAGACCGCCTAGAAGCAGCTGCATCAGACATGGAGGACCGCGCGCGCGCGATACAATCACTCCAGGCGGAACGCAACAGTCCCTCTAGACGAACGAATGCGCCTGGCACAAGACAAAAGACAATAATTTGCGGGAAAAAAAAAATGCCACCAATTTCGAGCTCTCTCTCTGTATTAAAAAAAAAAAAAAAAGCACACGCATTGAAAAAAAGGGAAGTTCAGTTTGTTTTCTGGACACACACGTTTTTCTTCGAGTCGAACGCGTCCCCGCCTCTCGTCGGCGGAGAGGAGGGAGACTTCAAAATTTCCAGCAAGCTTCGACTCTCTCTCGCGGGCCAAAAAATCCGAATCCATATAGAGAGGAGAGCAGTAGATATATATGAAGAAGAAAACAGAAAAAAACAGGGGCGCCCAACGCACCGTCTCTATCTGGTCGAAACAGCGAGAGAGAGAGAGAGAGGTAAAGGGTGGTCCCATCATGGATCTCTGATGGGACTCTTGTGGAAAGGAACGGTGCTGGGAGAAGGGGAAGAGGCGACCAACAACGTATCTGCGTAAGACGCGTCTCGGACGGCACCAATGCCGCCACCACCATCGAGAAGGGCAGTGTTGTAAGGAATGCGAGCTTCGCGGTCAGGAGGGGAGGAAGGAATACGAGCAGTGCTCAACTCGCTGTCGGACGTGCAAGTCCAGTCTTTGAGGAAATTAGATGTCATGGGAGAATTGTCGGTACGGTCATTGTCGGCCAATTCACTCACATTCAGAGAATCTTCGTCGGCTGTAGTAGACCAGTCGGTATTGCCAGCCGAGTCAGAGAGTGGATTACCACCATTGCCAATGTATCGATAGGAAACCTTCGTATGGAAATTGGGATTTGGCACCCACTCGCCGCTCTCCTCGTCCCGAACCACCACCATCTGCCGAGGATTCGGATTCATCGCCGCCATTTCGTCCAATACCCGAGCCAACTTGATCGCGCAAGGATTGACGGGATGCATTCGGTTCCGCACCAACGAGCACAGCTTGTCAATGCTCTGCTCGCACAACTGCTGCACATAGGCCAGGTTCTCTTGCAAATCAACCGAGACGGGATTGAAGACAGAGTCGCTGGAACTCGGTCGGGAAATTTCATCCAAAAACACTTTCATCAATTCGCGCTGATTTTCAATGTATACCTCGCGCTCGAGCGAACTTCCTTTTCTCGAAAAGTCAAACGGGGTGAAGTTGGCGATCTTCTGCAGCACGCGGGACATCACCGTCAAGTTGGATAGCACCTTGCTAGATGGGTAGTCCGTCTCCAAATTGAACAACTTCGGACCCAAAATCGCCGCGACAATGAAC